>WBZZ01001170.1:5000-10000 GCA_019918135.1 Paulinella micropora | reverse complement strand
AGACAGATAGACAGATAGACAGATAGATAGATAGATAGATAGATAGATAGATAGATAGATAGATAGATAGATAGATAGATTAGGTAGGCAGGTAGGTAGGTAGATAGGTAGATGGATGGATGGATAGATGGATGGATGGATGGATGGATAGATGGATGGATGGATGGATATGTAGAAAGATAGATAGATAGATAGGTAGGTAGGTAGGTAGGTAGGTAGATAAATAGAAGGATAGACAGACAGACAGACAGACAGATAGATAGATAGATAGATAGATAGATAGATAGATAGATAGTTAGATAGATAGATAGATAGATGGATGGATGGATGGATGGATGGATAGATAGATAGATAGATTAGATTAGATTAGATTAGATTCGATTAGATTAGATTAGATTAGATTAGATTAGATTAGATTATTAGATTAGATTAGATTAGATTAGATTAGATTAGATTAGATTAGATTAAATAAGGTTAGATTAGATTAGATTAGATTAGATTAGATTAGATTAGATTAGATTAGATTAGATTAGACAGACAGACAGACAGACAGATAGATAGATAGATAGATAGATAGATAGATAGATAGATAGATAGATAGATAGATAGATAGATAGATAGATAGATAGATAGATAGATAGATGAAATATCGACTAATGTCAGAAAAAAGGAGCTTCTGATTTCGTCAACCAGGAAGTCTGTGGGTAAAGTATTAACCCGATGCCCAGCTAAGCCGTGATGTTTGCACGGAAGGGACTGATACAGGCAATACCAAAAGATAGATAGATAGATAGATAGATAGATAGATAGATAGATAGATAGATATAGATAGATAGATAGATAGATAGATAGATAGATAGATAGATAGATAGATAGATAGATGGATGGATGGATGGATGGATAGATAGATAGATAGATAGATAGATGAGATATCGACTAATGTCAGAAAAAAGGAGCTTCTGATTTCGTCAACCAAGGAAGTCTGTAAAGTATTGACCCGATGCCCAGCTAAGCCGTGATGTTTGCACGGAAGGGACTGATACAGGCGATACCAAAGCTCCCTAGTACCAGGCGGGGCCAGGGCTCGTTCCATAAAGCGCCCCTTGCAGAACGAGCTCCCACCTCCATTACAGAGGGCCCAGTAAGCAGATGGAGTTTCGAGACTGTCGACAGTCTAGTATAAACCGACAGAGCACTGTGGGTTTTATTCCGGGCTCAACAAGCGAGAAAGGGCACCCTGAGGGAACAGGATTGTGCTTCCCGTCGCTATTTCGGCATGTGACTCATAGGCGTATGGCTAGGCACACATAAGGCACCCCACCACGGGCCCAGCACACCCACACCATCCCCTAATTCTCTGTCTGTCGACAGATGGCACCCATTTCAAAACATCAAGCCCAAGGGAGGGTCAGTGACACCTCAAGTGGCCTTGGTTCACTTCGTGGAGTAAGTGATGAGATCAACTGATGAGATATCGACTAATGTCAGAAAAAAGGAGCTTCTGATTTCGTCAACCAAGGAAGTCTGTAAAGTATTGACCCGATGCCCAGCTAGATAGATAGATAGATAGATAGATAGATAGATAGATAGATAGATAGATAGATAGATAGATAGATAGATAGATAGATATGTAGGTAGATACACATACATACATACAAGCATACAAACATACAAACATACAGGAATGCTGCATCACGTAGTCCAAGAAGAAGTATGTATGTATGTATGTATGTATGTATGTATGTATACATGCATGTATGTGTGCATCCATGCATGCATGTATGCATGTATGTATGTATGTATGTATGTATGTATGTACGTATGTATGTACCCATGAGGAGGCGCTTGATCGCAGACAGACCTGCATAAATATTTACATAGATAGATAGATACATAAATACATAGATACATAGATATTTAGATAGATAGATGGATAGATCGGTAGATATAGATAGATAGATAGATAGATAGATAGATAGATATATAGATAGATAGATAGATAGATGGATAGATCGGTAGATATAGATAGATAGATAGATAGATAGATAGATAGATAGATAGATAGATAGATAGATAGATAGATAGATAGATAGATAGATAGATAGATACATACATACATACATACCTCGAGTCCCGACTACTATCAACGTGACATGTTTCTCCTTGGCATACCTACACATATACATACTTACATTTACATACATGCATATACTTACATACATACATATATTCACATACACATATACATACATACATACATACATACATACACACACACACACATACATACATACAGACAGACAGACATACATACATACATACATACATACACGCATATGTACGCCAAGAGAAAGATCAAGCACGTCACCACCGCGGTGTTAACTGCGAGGAATGTGAAAGAGGCGGTGATGAAGTAAGTATGTGTATGTGTATGTGTATGTATGTACGTATGTATGTACGTATGTATGTATGTATGTATGTATGTATGTATGTACATACATACATACATACATACATACATACATACATACACATACATACTTACATACATACATACATACATACATACATACATACATACATACATACACATACTTACATAAATACATACATACATACATACATACATGCATGCATACATACATACATATCTACATACATTAATATTACACACACACACACACACAACACACTTACTTCATCACCGCCTCTTTCGCATTCCTCGCAGTTAACACCGCGGTGGTGACGTGCTTGATCTTTCTCTAGACGTACGTACGTACATACATACATACATACATACATACACACACACACACACACTTACTTCATCACCGCCTCTTTCGCATTCCTCACAGTTAACACCGCGGTGGCGACGTGCTTGATCTTTCTCTTGACGTACGTACATATATGCATACATACATACATACATACATACACACACACATACACTTACTTCATCACCGCCTCTTTCGCATTCCCCGCAGTTAACACCGCGGTGGTGACGTGCTTGATATCTTTTTCTTTACACACTGCCGCATAGTGTTCTATCAGAGTTTTCCCTCGCTCCTTTAGGGCCTATGCATGCATGTGTCTATGTATGCATGCATGCATGTATGTATGTATGTATGTATGTATGTATGTGTGTGTGTGTGTATGTATGTATGTATGTATGTATTTATGTATGAATTCACAAAGCATCTTTCTACGCTGCTTGAGATCCTGACAAGTCGCATATACATATATTACATATACATACATACGTACATACATACATACATACATACATACATACATACATAACATAACATAGATGCATGCATTACATGAATTACATACATTACATACATTACATAGATTACATACATATATACATACATACATACATACATACATACATGCATGCATGCATTAAATGCATGGATTACATGCATTTTAATGCATGCATGTCATACATGACATACATTTCATACCTACATACATACATACATACATACATACATACATACGTACGTACGTACGTACGTACGTACGTACGTACGTACATACATACATACATACATACATACATACATACATACAGACATACATACAGACATACATACAGACATACATACATTGTTGGTGCGTGTGTGTGTAAAGGCTTTCCATGTCCCCCCCCCCCCCCACCCCCCCTCCTCCTCCTCCACCACCTTCTCCTTCTCCTTCTTCTTCTCCTCCACCCCTCTTCCACCTCCTCTCCTCCTCCTCCACCCCCTCCTCCTCCTCCTCCCATTACAGAAAGATACAAATTGCAGAAGAAGATACTTGGCCCATGCGTAAAGACTGGAGTCCATGAATTCGGTGAAAGATGCATAAATAGATAAATAGATAAATACATACCTTAATAGCCTATGCGTGAAGACTGGAGCGATGAGTTCGGTGAAACATACATAAATACATAAATAGATAAATAGATAAATACATACCTTGTTAGCCTGTGTGTAAAGCCTGGAGTCGATGAGTTTGGTGAAACATACATACATACATAAAGATGTAAATAGATACCTTGTTAGCCTGTGTGTAGAGATTGGAGTCCATGAGTTCGGTGAAACATGCATAAATACATAAATGGATAAAATATATATACCTTGTTAGCTTGTGTGTAGAGATTGGAGTCCATGAGTTCGGTGAAACCCGGGCCCGCTGCCTACGAGAGAGAGAGAGAGAGAGGGGGGGGGGGGGGGGGGGGGGAGAATATGAACCACATGCATGCATACAAAAATATAAATCTGATATATATATACATACATATATATATATATATTTATATATATAAATCTGATATATATATATACATATATACATATTATGTATATATATATATATATATATACATACGCACACAGATACGCGCATGCATCTGTATGCATGTACGAATCGATGACAACTTGTTGGTGCAAATGTGAACGAATAAATCGATGACTCATATCTTTGATGAACTAACGAACGAAAGAATGATACATACATACACACATACATACATACATACACACATACATACATACAACACATACATACATGCATACATACATACATACATACATACATACATACATACATAAATACATGCATGCATGCATACAAATCTATCTATCTATCTATCTATCTATCTATCTATCTATCTATCTATCTATCTATCTACATTTATAATGTAAAATATACATACATACATACATATAAATATAAACATATATATATATATATATGTATACACACACACACACACATATATATATATATATATATGTTACATATATATATACATATATATAAATATATATATATAAGTATATGTATGTATGCATATATGTGTATCGATCGAGGTCCTGCTCATGTTTAATCTCTCATCTGTTGATCTATGCTCGGCGCATACATAAACTCTCATATTTCTTAATGCTTACCGCACGTCAAACTCATATTACTATGCTTATATTCAATCTCTCATATCTCCGCCGGGGGCG
>WBZZ01001169.1:37500-40000 GCA_019918135.1 Paulinella micropora | reverse complement strand
GTTGTTGTTGTTGTTGTTGTTGTTGTTATTGTTGTTATTGTTATTATTATTATTATTATTATTATTATTATTATTATTATTATTATTATTATTATTATTATTATTATTATTATTATTATTATTATTATTATTATTATTTTGGACACCGTGATAGCCCAGTGGTCAAGTTCTACCATCTGGGCCCTGTCGCCAGTTCGATTCCCGTCGGTGCCACCAGCATTTTCATTGAACATACCGGTCCGTCTGGACCAGTATTTTCATTGAACATACCGGTCCGTCTGGAAGTGTTGGAACTGCCCTTGCGGGGGTGTCATTACAGCCTATCGTCAATTCTTCGTACTCCCCTCACGGGTGAGACGATGGAGGCGCATGTGCAGAAATGCATCAGCCATTGACAGAGAAGCACTATTATTATTATTATTATTATTATTATTATTATTCCTTGGAGTGTTGACTGTGACATATTTGAGGGAAATCCCGATGAAAAAACCTAGTCACACTTGCTAAACAGAGTTCCAGCCCAATGGCCTCAAGGCGTTAAACTGTGACGCCAACTCATAACCCTTTGGTGGTAGATGCTGGGGAGGAGGGTCGTTGCGCGCGTAAAAGATCTTAAACTCCGCATATGCTGGTTGATAGCCCAGGACCCAGCAGACACCAGATTGTTATGGGTGGGGTTTCGAGGCAGCTCTAGCAACCGCGCTTGGTGTATGCACTTGCACATTCGGTGACGTCTTGCAAGAGGTTGCTGGGACTGCGGAATAACCTCGGCTTAGTGCAGTCTTGCCCTCAGGAGCTCCATCGGTGGCCCCGATCATCAGGCGAGAGACTGACACGGGGGGGTGGAGGACCTCGAACAAGGGTATTGGAGGCTTATGTCCGTTGAGGATATGCCATTAGCTGCATCAGTACGCCTCAGATATAGTAAATCTGCCTTGGAGTGTTGACTGTGACATATTTGAGGGAAATCCCGATGAAAAAACCTAGTCACACTTGCTAAACAGAGTTCCAGCCCAATGGCCTCAAGGCGTTAAACTGTGACGCCAACTCATAACCCTTTGGTGGTAGATGCTGGGAACGAGGGTCGTTGCGCGCGTAAAAGATCTTAAACTCCGCATATGCTGGTTGATAGCCCAGGACCCAGCAGACACCAGATTGTTATGGGTGGGGTTTCGAGGCAGCTCTAGCAACCGCGCTTGGTGTATGCACTTGCACATTCGGTGACGTCTTGCAAGAGGTTGCTGGGACTGCGGAATAACCTCGGCTTAGTGCAGTCTTGCCCTCAGGAGCTCCATCGGTGGCCCCGATCATCAGGCGAGAGACTGACACGGGGGGGTGGAGGACCTCGAACAAGGGTATTGGAGGCTTATGTCCGTTGAGGATATGCCATTAGCTGCATCAGTACGCCTCAGATATAGTATTATTATTATTATTATTATTATTATTCCCGCGGTGTGTTGGTGTATATTATAGTTGTTGTTGGGGTTTTAGTAGATATGTCATTAATGTTTTTTTGAAAATATCAATTGATTTTTCATCTGTTATTTCTTTTGGGATTGATTTCCATTGGTTCGCGAAGATCTTGGTGAGGTACGGGTCTTTGTGGTTGACAAAGAGGTTGCTTTTGGTTGAGTGCCGTGTTTTATATAAGTGGATAGTGCTGATGGGGGTGAATGTGTTGTTGTGAAGTGGTCTGTCGAGGTTCTTTTTTGGGTAGATGAAGGGGTGGTTTTCTATGCATACCCGGAGGGTATAGAGGTGGGTGATATCGAGTAGTTGGACTTGGTCCAAGAGTGGTTTGGTGTGTGCTCGGTAGTGTTTTTTTGCAATTATTCTGATTATTTTTTTGTGGATTTTTATGAGTGGTTGTATATATTTCTTTTTGTTGTCATGGGTCTTCCAGATGGAGATGTTTTGTATGAGATGTGTGTGTATAATATAGTTGTTTCATTGCTTTTATATCTAGAAATTTTTTGGCATAAAGTAAGGAGTTGATAGTTGGTTGAAGTTTACGGATTATGTTGTTGATATGTTGGTTATATTTTAGGTTATGTTGGAGTGTTATGCCTAGTAGTTTTGCTTGTTGGCATTGTTCGAGTGTATGGTTGTTTATGTTTATTGTGATGTTTTGTTTTGTTTTGTGGATTGTATATGTTGTTTTTGTTGGGTTTGTTACTAGGTTGTTGGAGTGGAAGTAGTTTTATGTTTTTGTATTTGGTTTATTATAGTTTGGATTGTCATGGTTGTGCTTGAATTAGGTCGGAAGGCATATTGTGTATGTGATATTATGTTATGTTTAGTTAGGTGATCCATTATCTGTTTATATTATTGTGTCAAATACTTTAGCTATTATTGGTAGTAGTGATATTGGCCTGTAGTTGGCTGGCATGCTTGTGTCTCTGGCTTTGTATAGTTCTATTACTTTTGTTGTTTTGAGTGCGTCTGGGTATTTATTTTCATTTATTGCTTTGTTGAAGAGGTCGGTGAGTATCGGTGTGAG
>WBZZ01001169.1:5000-7500 GCA_019918135.1 Paulinella micropora | reverse complement strand
TAATTTGTCTCTTGGTCCAGGCCAGCTCGATCGACTCTCTCTCTCTCTCTCTCTCTCTCTCTCTCTCTCTCTCTCTCTCTCTCTCTTTCTGATAGGGCGCTGGCATCATCGGTCTGGCATGGATCGGCACCTTGTGTAATTCAGCTCGCAATACGGGAGTATCTTGGTAAAGCGAGCGAGCGAGCGAGCGAGAGAGAGAGAGAGGGGGGGGGGGGGGGGATGGAGACAGACAGACAGACAGATAGATTAGATAGATAGATAGATAGATAGATAGATAGATAGATAGATAGATAGATAGATAGATAGATAGATAGATAGATAGATAGATAGATAGACGATTTGAGAGAGAGAGAGAGAGAGCGAGTGTGTGTGTGTGTGTGTGTGTGTGTGTTTTCGTGACCTTCCTAATCATAATATTATTATCTGTTTATTTCCTCTTGTAGGTATTCCCGAACGATGTGGTTGACGGTGGCCCATGAGATGGGGCACAACTTCAACGCCCAGCACTCTTTCGAACTAGGACAGGGAAGAACGGGAGGAATCATGGACTATGGTTCGCCTTGACCTGTTTGCGCTTGCTTCATGGCCTATCTCTCTCTCTCGCTTGTATATATGTGACGTGGTCACGTGCAACAGATTGAATGTTTACATGTCTGCACGTATGTTGATGCAGGATATAAATATATATATACATATATATATACATATGTATATATACATATGTATATATATATACATATGTATATATACATATGTATATATATATGTATATATATATATATATGTATATATATATGTATGTATATATATATATAAATATTTATATATATATACATGCATATATATACATACATATATATATATATATATATATATATATATATATATATATATATATATGAATGTATGTCTTGTGCAGGCGACGGTAAACTCAATGGTGAATACCAATTCGACACCAGATTCCGCAAGAACGAGATGTGTGCAATGATCAACAGCGTACACAGACAGACATAGACTTTTCTGCTTTGCTGGTGTCTTTTGCTGAGCTAATCCATATTCTGTTGCTTTGCTTATTGCAGCGCGCTCATGAACTTTTCTACATTTGATTTTTTTTTTGCTAGCTGGTTTCTTGTGTCGCTTCTGCTTCTTGTAGCATGTTGATGACTTTCTCTGCAGGTCGTAGATAGGTCTCCATATTTTCAAGTTGGGCGCTCCAGCACGTCGTGTGGGAATGGAGTGGTGGAGACAGGCGAAGAATGCGAGTGTCGCAGTGGTCGCACGTACATCGCTTTCTCCTTTTTTTTTTTCTTCGTTGCTTCCATTCCGTTTTTTCCCCCTTCTGTTTTCTTTTTAGAAGAAGAAACAAAATGGGGGGAAAAGAAACAAATGGGGGGAAAAGAAAAGGAAGGAAGAACGAGGGAAGGGAAGGAGACAGGGATGTATGACTGAGGACAGTCGAGTGGCAAAACAGCCTTTTCAGCTCATTTTGCTCAATCCATGTTTAAGGTACGAAAGAAAACGCAGAGCGCACCGTTGGGAAGCTCTTGTCCTGAGCTTTCTTTCAAATTGGTGGCTTCAGCGTCGTCGTACCATTTTTGATTGATGGAGAACGATGAAGCCAAAGTTGGAGGGGGGTTTTGCCTTTTGATAATTCTTTGTAATACGTGCGATCGCTGCGATTTTCATATTCCTCGCCTGTACCACTCTATTCAAAGTTCCCACACGACCTTCTGGAGCGTTTCGGTTTGCAAGTATCGAGCGGAACTAACGACGACCTGCCAAATAGTATATTATGCGGGTAGCCACAAATTTGACGTGTTTTGCGGGCGAGCAGGGCCGGCGAGAGCGCAAAACACGTCAAATTGGCGCGCCGCATATGTAGTTTTATCGGTAACCTGACCACATTTTGTGGAGGTGACCGATAAAAAGTCATCAACATGCTGATTGCACAAGCTATGCAAAAGTTTTTTGTTCATGGCCAAGAAGAAATTACTTTGGCAGGTCGTTGATCGAAGTCCATATTTCCAAATCGCAAGCTCCAAGTTGGTCGTTGAGTGTGGGAATGGAATGGTGGAGGGAGACGAGGAATGCGAATGCCGCAGTGGCAGTGGTCATACACTCAGAACATACAGTAAATTGTATTCCTTTCTTCTCTTTCTTTCCTCGTTTCTTCCTCATTTTTCACTTGTTCCGTACCTCCCCCCCCCCTTCCCCCCTCTCCTCTTCTCTCTCTCTCTCTCTCTCTCTCTCTCTCTCTCTCTCTCTCTCTTGTTTACATTCTTGTTCTTGTTGTTTGGGGGGGGGGGGGGGGCTTTTTTGCGTGTGCGTGTGCGTGAGTGATGACAGACATGAGCAAGATTCAGAAAATCTATTTGCGTGTGTTTGCATGAAATCTTATATCTCTGCATGCATGCGCAGGCAAAAGCTGTCGCTGCTGCAACAACTGCAAGCTGACAAGTGGAGCGGTAATAAATAGACAGATAGATAGATAGATAGATAG
>WBZZ01001168.1:137500-179876 GCA_019918135.1 Paulinella micropora | reverse complement strand
GTGCCACCGGCCAGCCAACCGGTCCTGCTGTGCCACCCGGCCAGAGAACCAGGTCCTGCTGTGCCACCCGGCCAGAGAACCAGGTCCTGCTGTGCCACCCGGCCAGAGAACCAGGTCCTGCTGTGCCACCCGGCCAGAGAACCAGGTCCTGCTGTGCCACCCGGCCAGAGAACCAGGTCCTGCTGTGCCACCCGGCCAGAGAACCAGGTCCTGCTGTGCCACCCGGCCAGCCAACCAGGTCCTGCTGTGCCACCCGACCAGAGAACCAGGTCCTGCTGTGCCACCCGGCCGGCCAGGCCCAGCCGTTCGTGCTGCTCGACCAGCCAGAAGCCTGCCTTGGGTCGCTGGTAACCGGTTCAAGAGGTGCACGCTTCCCAGGCGGCCGTGTGTGAGGCCGAGCTTCCTGGCAACAAGCAAAGGGGGCAGGCCAGCCGCCACCTGGCGGGTCCGCGAGCCTCCCACCTCACCGCCGACCCCCTTTTTATCCCCACTCGACGACCCACGGCACGTCGTCCGGCTGCACGCCGTCCGGCGGCACGGACGACCCACGGCACGCCGCCAGACGTCCGGCGGCACGAGGGCCAACCCCCCCGGGGGGTGGCTAGCGGGCGGGGGGGAGGACCGATTCCGTCGGGCCGCTGGCTCGGGCCGCTGGCTCGGGCGCCAGGCGCTACGCCGCCAGACGTCCGGCGGCACGGGGGCCAACCCCCCCCCCCCCGGGGGGTGGCTAGCGGGCGGGGGGGGAGGACCGATTCCGTCGGGCCGCCCGGTGCCCAGCGCCTGGCGGCACCTCCCCCCCCCCTTAACCCGTGGTCTCGCCCCCCGTCTCCGCCCCCTCCTGGGCACCCTGTGTGCTTCCCACCTCCGCGCCCCCTCCCCGCACGCTCCCCCCCCCCGGGCGGAGGCGGTCGGCGCGCGCAGGGACCTAAAAGCCATCCCTCCACAACCGTGGACCCGAGTGCCCCGCCGTCCCACTTTACCTGCGGATGCTGTCGGGCCAGCCCAAGCTCCCGGTGGCCTACACGGGGCCGGTCGGGACCCAGGCCACGCTGGACCTCTTGGCCGACCTGCGCTTGCTAGGCCAAGGCACGTACGGCTCGGTGTTCAAGTGGGGGAAGCGCGCCCTGAAGCTAGTGAAGGATTGTTCCCGGGAAGAGGAAGCGGGCTACGCGCGGCTACAACGGCTCGGGGTGGGGCCGGCCGTGTACGAAATCCAGGTCCTGCACAGCCCCACCGCCCACAAGTGGCTGCGCCGGCGCGTGCCGCGGACGGGGGCCCTGGTCGCGGCCCTCGAGCGCCTGCTGGGCCTGCGCGGTTGTGATTGCCGCGAGAGCCAGCGCGCGGACGGCGAGCAGCGCGCCGTGACCCACTGCCTGGTCCTGGTGCACCTGGAGGCCTTCGACCTGGACCTCAGCAAGTACCCGCTGCCCGGCTCGGTGCCCCGCCTGGCCACTGACTTGGTGGAGCCCGTCGCCCGGTTGCTCAAGCAGGTGGTCGTGAAAGGGGGGTGTTTCCCCTTTGATGCCAAGCCTGCCAACGTGCTGCTGAAGCTCGGTGGGGAGGAGGGGGGGCCAGAGCGGCTGGCACTGACGGACCTGGATGAGGGGACCATGTATTTCCTCCGTGACCCGGGCGAGGCGGCGTCGGACGCGGCCCTCTTGTACTTTCTTAGCGCCTGCCGCGGCGACGCCCCCCTGGCGCTGTGGCACCTGCCGGGCTGGCAGGGCGCGAGGGCCGCCGCGCGTTTCCACACGGCCTGGGACCTGCTGCAGTGTGCCATCTTGCCCCGCGGTGGCTGGCGCTATTGGACTCTGTACGCGGTGGACGCCCTAGTAGAGGACTGGGACGCGTACCTGTGTTTGCTGGCCAAGCACCTGCAACGCGCGGGGGCACCGGGCCACGCGACCTTGGGCCGGCCGCTCACGGTCGCGTGGCTGCGGAACTGCCTGCGCAGCAACGGACTGCCCGAGCCGCGCACGGCAGCCTTCTGGCGCCCGCTCACCGCCGGCGGCAGCCCGGAGGCGGCGCTGGCGGAGGGGCACCCCGTGGTGGACATTTTTCTGTTTGCGGCCAAGCGCTGTTTGCAGCTGCTGCACCAACAGCGCCTGGATTGCTATGGCGCGATCCAGGAGATTGCTAGCCGGTGTTGCGGCGGCTGGCTGCGCATGTGCCTCGAGTTTTTGGGGCCGTTGGTGCAGGCCAGGTTCCGGGTGCCGGCACAGCGCGGCCCGGCCCGGGGGCCGGAAAGGAAGCGGGCGCGTTCGGCGGAAGGCCCCCCGACCGCCCGGTCGAGGCCTGACCACCGTGCTGCCACGAGGGGGGGGAGGAGGGGGGCGCCGGTCTTCCCCCCCCGTGGACAATAAAAAACCATTCGTCACTGACCAGCGCAGCCGCTCCGGTCCCGCCGGCCCCCCCCCCGCCGCTGCCGCCGGCGCGGCGCGCGCCCGGTCCAGAACACGCGTCCGTGCGCGCGGGGGGGGGGGAGAGAGCAGGCAGAGCGCGTGCCCTTTCCCTCCCCCGCCCAGACAGACAGCGCGGCACGCTTACAAAACCTAGCCGCGGCGGAATTCGACCGACAAGCCTAGATGCAGCCGCTACCACCACCACCCCCGCCCCGGACGACGCGCTGGCGGGTCCGCCGCCGGACCAGGCTCCCGGGGCCTGCTGGATCCCCACGGCCCCACCCCCTGCTGGTCCAAGCGCTGGACGTGGCTCGAGCGCGCCTGCACCAGGCCCAGCAGGCCCCGGGGTCTGTCCACGGCCGCTACGGCCTCCCGGCCGCGTGCGACCCGCCCTGCTCGGTCGGCGTGCCCCACCTCGCCGTGCCCCGGAGGTCTGCCGGCTGCTCCTGTCCTCGCTGGCGCACCGGTACGTGTTCGCGGCCGGGACGTGGGGAGCGACCGTGGGTTTGCGTGGCGTCTGCGAGGCCGACACACGGGAGGACTGCGCGTGCTGGTCCTGCCGCCTGCGGGGGCTGCACCAGTGCGAGCCGCGGCAGTGGCGCTGCCACTGCTGGGGCTGCACCATTGCGCACCGCTTCTCGGAGCGACGGCTCGTGCTGTACTGGGCGGCCGACCGGGACGAGGAAAGGGCGGCGCTGCTCCGGCTCGGGGTACGCGTCATGGCCCGGCTAGACCTCGGGGTCCAGACGCCCGCCACGCTCTGGGAGGCAGCGCGCCTGGAGGAGCTGTGCCGGCGCCCCGCGTGGCGAGCCCGCCTGGCACCACTATGTGAGGCGCTAGGGTGCCACGAGCGCTGGCGGCGGGCCGGGGGAGGCGGGGCGGCGCCCGAAGCACTAGAACCGGAGCCAGAGCCGGGGGCGAGGCGCCTGTTGGCCATCGTGTCGGAACCCCTGGCCTCCAACTGCCGGTGCAGGCTGTGCGGCGTGTACAACAACCTGGGCACCTTCGGCCTCCGGGAGCAGGCTAGGGTGTGGGCCGAGCACGGGCTCGCGCCGCTGGACCCCCTGGTGGGCCAGCCCGCTGGTGGCACGGGGGGGCAGAACCGCTGAGCCATGCGCCGGCAGACCAGCCTGCAGCGGGTCGTGTCCTGCAGCCAAAACTGGTGGCTCTGGTACGACGCGCGGGGGGAAGTGCTCTTCCACCCCCGCCGGGATGTGTACTACGACTTTGCGCAGACCCTGCGCGCGCTCACCAACCTCGGGCACCTGGTCCAGTATGCGGAGGAGCGGCCCGCGGGGGGGGACAACGTGCTGCTGTATTCGTGTGACAACGGCCGACAGGAGCTGTGTGTGCTGCTAGCGTACGTGCCGAGTAGCACGGAGCTCCGGGCCGAGTGCCGCAAGCGACAACGCAACGGCGTCTTCCTCTCGACCAGCGCGCTCTACTTCCATCCCTCGGCTACGTTGCAGTGGCTAGCCAGGGCACGGGCCGGAGCGGGGCGCTCGGACCCGCACGCACGGTATGTGGTCGCCATGTTCCACGCGGCCAGGGAGCTGGCCGGCGGCGGGGAGGCCGGCGAGCCCGACGGGGCCGATGGGGCCGACGGGGCCGACGGGGCCGACGAGTGGCAGCCTTACCAGCCCGTACTCTTGTATTTTACGCAGTGTGGGCGTTAGTGGGCCGGACAGCAGGGAGTTTTCCAGCCTAGCACTGGCGTGCCCGGGCGGCGTGCCCAGGCGGCGGCTGTCAGTAAAAGAAAACCTACTCTGGCACGAGACGGACGACGAGGCTCTAGCGGGGTCGGCCGGCAGAGGAAGAAGGTCAGGGGCGACGGGGCCGCTGGCGCCGCTGGCGCGGGTGGGCGTCAGGCACTCTCTGCCGGTCGGGGTGGCAGGCAAGGCCAGTCTTTGCCAGTCGGGTGGCACGAGAGGCTGGTCTTTTCCGGCCGGGTGGCACGAGTGGCCGGTCTTTTCCGGTCGGGTGGCACGAGTGGTCAGTCTTTCCCGGCCGGGTGGCACGAGTGGCCGGTCTTTTCCGGCCGGGTGGCACGAGTGGCTGGTCTTTTCCGGCCGGGTGGCACGAGTGGCCAGACTTTTCCGGTCGGGTAGATATACTCGTTTGGCCGGATATGGGCGCTGCCTTTTTGTTCTCCCTTCTCCCTTCTCCCTTCTCCCTTCTCCCCTCTCCCTCCCCGCGCCCGAACATTGTGCAGCCCCCCCCAGGCCTTCGTCCAGTATGGCGGTCGGGTGGGGGGTGCCACTAGCTGCTTCTTTGTCCCCACCGCAAAACCCGGAGAATTTCCTCTACATACGAAGAAAAATAATTGTACTACCACAAGTGCACTCAGAGCGAGAATCGCACTTGTGGGCCAGAGCCGGGCCGCGTCTCCCTTAATGGCAACGGGCTTACACACGCCGGTACGGATTGGCATCCGGACATATCCTACCTATCGAAATGGAAAAGAGAAATAATTCAGTCTTTTCTTTATTTTCCTCGTAAAAAGCGGTGGTTTCTTTGGTAATTGGAAAAAGGGCCGGCCGCTCAGATAGTAGCCGTATATATCCGGGAATATCCGTCGCGGGTGGCACCCCCGGGCGGCCTCGAACCACAAGTGCGATTCTCGTTCTGAGGGCACTTAGGGCATTATTTTCATTTCGTGAAAAGTTTGCCTGGTTTTACGGCGGTGACAAAGAAGCAGCCGGTGGCACCCCCCACCCGATCGCCATACCGGACGAAAGCCTGGGGGGGGGGGGGGCTGCACAATGTTCGGGCGCGGGGAGGGAGAGGGGAGAAGGGAGAGGGGAGAGGGGAGAAGGGAGAAGGGAGAGGGGGAACAAAAAAGGCAGCGCCCATATCCGGCCAAACGAGTATATCTACCCGACCTGAAAAGTCTGGCCACTCGTGCCACCTGGCAGGAAAAGTCTGGCCATTTGTGCCACCAGACAGGAAAAGACTGGCTACTCGTGCCACCGGACAGGAAAAGTCAGGCCACTCGTGCCACCCGGCCGGCCAAGCCAGGCCACTCTTGCCACCTGGCAGGAAAAGTCAGGCCACTCGTGCCACCCGACCGGCCAAGCCAGGCCTTTCCTGCCACCCGACCGGCAGAGAGTGCCTGGTCCTGCCGCCCGACCGGCCGGCAGGAGGTCAGGGGGCGCTGGCCCCTGTCCCTCCCCCGGGCGGGCGTAGGTCCGAGCCCGAGGTTGGCGGAGGCCAGCCGCTGGGCCCGGCGCTCGTCGTCAGCGGCGCCGACACTCCCCTGATGACCGGGCGCCGGAGAGAAGGCAGGGACAGCTGGCGCGTGTAGGGGGCCGGGGGCGCTGGAGCCGGTGGCGCTAGAGCCGGCGACGACAGCGTGTCGTGCTCCGAGCAGAGGGAGGCCGGCGCCTCAGGCCAGCGCTCGTGGCCCGGGCAGGCGCCGGTGAGGAGGGCCCAGCACCGCCGGCGGTGCTCGTGCCAGTGCAGGGCCTGGTGCAAGTAACCACAGTACAGCTGGCAACCGCACGAGCCGCACTCGTACAGCGCACGGGGCGCCGCGCGCCGACAGCGCGGGTAGCCACAGCGCAGCTGCACCCAAGCGAACAGACGGAACAAATGCAAAAGGAATATTTTTATGGGATACCACCAATACAAGTTGGGGAATCTATGCGGCATCTGATGGAGTTGGAAACACTAGAAGTTTGGCAAATGCTTTGGCTGTTTCAGGAAATGATTTTAGTTCATATAGTTTTCGTTTTAGGACTGCTAATGATGCTACAATGGGATTTGTATGGGAGAATTCAGGGGAGCAACTATTGATGTCGTTGAATGGTGCAAACGGAACTTTATGGACAAAAGGATTGATAACGGCTAGTGCGGGAATTACATATTCTGGGTTGCTAACGACCACAACTAATAATGGAGCGAAAATAGGAATTCAAGGACAAAAAGACGGGACGAATGCGAGAGGAATATTTGTATGGGATACTGCTGATCCAAACTGGGGAATTTATAAGTCTCAGTCTGGAGCAAATAAAGCATTAAATGGAGGAACAGCACCAGCAGGAGGAGTAGGCGGAGGATTAACTTCTTATGCTATTAGATTTAGAGTGAATAATTCTTCAACGAGTGGGTTCATATGGGAGAATAGTTCAAATACTGCTTTAATGTCTTTGAAAGCAAGCGATGGACAATTATGGGTATTGTCTAATCCAATTCAATATTCAGACAGGAGAAAAAAAAGAAGATATAAAGGAATGCTTAGGCTTAGATTTTATTAATAAGTTAAATCCAGTCAGCTATCGTATGATTGATGATAAAAAAAATGTAGGACTGGCTTAATAGCACAGGAATTAGAAGAAATACTATCAGAAATGAATATGCCAGATTTTGGCGGTTTTATAAAAGAAACAATTATGGATGTCCAAAGCAAAGAAAAGAATGCGAATTGAAGGGTGTGAGCGTTAATCCAGAAGATGTTAAATGTGTTGATAGTGGTGATGTCGGTTATGGTATAGGTTATTCCGAGTTTATCGCCCCGTTAATTAAAGCAATTCAACAATTATCAGAAAAGTTAGTTAATTTAGAAAAAGAAAATAAAACTTTACTTAATATATTACAAGACCAAGCAAACCAATTAGCAGAAATCAGAGCAGTCGTTTTTTCAAGTGTCAAACAATAATACAACTAGACTTCACAGACCTCCACCTATTATGGATATGGATGGCGAACTAACTCCAGAATTAAAGTCTCGTGTTCTTGAAGTAGAACTAAAGACTGAGGAAAAAAAAGTAGAGCACGAGGATAACTGGAATTGTTGTTGTATACAAAACAGACCGACCGACAGCAGTCTTATTAAATACTTATTTCAAATGGGTATCATTATCGCTATTATGACCCTTTGTATCGTGAGGCTATCTGAAAAGAACTTACCTTGTGAGGTTGCTAATACTTATGTCGGAATTTTGACTTTACTCATAGGAATTTGCCTTCCATCACCTTCTTCAAGTAAGAAGTGAGCATTCATATGCTTGAGTTTTTATACCACATAGCATCATTTGAGCAGATTAAAGGAACCGCATCATCAAAACTAACACACCAATCACTCATAGGCTTATACACACATTTAAATTTAGTTTCTATTCCTTGCTTTATACAATAAGCACAACTCTCATTCTTTTTTTCGCTTACCCGTGAGTAAAAGTCGCAGGCTTTCCGACCTAACACAGAGCATACAAATAATAATATTAACATTTTTTTATATATATCAAAGATTTTGTAAAATCTATGTATATTATATAGTATGTCGGAGTTCAAATACCAAAAGATTGTTTTTCTAAGCAATGATTTTGTGGGAAGCAAAACATTTAATAAAAATATTCAAATGTCATTCACACCGACCAAAATGAATGTTAAGTTTATTCATTATACGAACGACCAGACGGAAACCAAAACCAGAATTCTTTATATGGACAGAATTGGAATTATCGGCACATTCGCTGATAGTAATATAGCAAACATTTCAAACCCTAGTTATAATTTAGGTGTCGTTGGATGGACAGACGGACAATATACATTTAAAGTCCTTGAAACTGACAGCGGAAATATTGATACATTAAATTTAGCGGGAAGAATTGTTGTGTGTTTGGAATTTCTTGCTTAGAATATACACGATGCAAAAAATCAATAATGTCAAGGTGAAGCCTGTAAAACAAGAGGGGGATGGAAACAAAAAAGCCAAGGGTTATAAATTATTCAACGAGCCGTATGCCAACATATTTCTACTCGCCCGTAAGAAGAGCGGGAAAACAACAGCACTCTTTGAAATACTGAAACGGACTACAGACAGAAAAACCCGTATTGTCATTATCGCTTCAACAATACACAAGGACTACATTTATAAAGCAATGGTAAAGCACTTCAAGAACAGGGGAAACCCAATGGCAATATATACCTTTCTTAAATCAGATGGTGTAAATGTGATAGACTATGAACTTGACAAACTGAACAGACAGGACGAGCAACACGAAGGAGAAATAAAACAGGACAAAGAGGAAATAGAGAAACCACAATTTCTTTATTTCGGAAATGAAAAGAAAAAGGAAGAAGGAGGTGAGAAGAAAGAGAGACCAAGTAAGTATATTTCGCCAGAGGTTGTTTTTGTTTTGGACGATTTAGGAAGTGGATTAAGAGATAAGTCCGTAAGCGATTTATTAAAAAAGAACAGACACTATAAAAGTAAGGTTATTATGTCAAGTTAGTATCTGAACGACCTACGGCCAGAAGCCATTAAGCAGTTAGATTATTTATTAATCTTTCCGGGCCAGTCTCAGGATAAAATGGAAGTCGTGTATAAACAGTTAGACTTATCTTTTGATTTTGATTATTTTCTTCAAAAGTATCACGAAGCAACAAAGGAGAGATTTAATTTTCTTTATGTCTCAAGTGTTGATGATGAATTACGGAAAAGTTTTGCCTATTGCATGAGATAATATTTTTGGAATTATTTTTTTATTTTTGCTGAAAAGATTTTTAAAATCTTTCTAATATATGCCAGTATCGCCAGTGATAATTTCACAACCATCAGGATATAACATTGGATACAATCCATCAATGCCACAGAAGGGAGGAAAAAACTAAGAAGAAGAGTGGGCAAAAGGGAGGAAAGATTAAGTGGGCAAAGGTCGGTAAGACAGCATTGGTAGTGACTGAATTCCTTCGCGATAACAAGATTATTTCAAAGATAGCTAATGCCCTTGGCGATGTCGGGGTTCCATATGCGTCTCGTATTGGGTCTACCGCCGCAAAACTTGGTTATGGTAAGCAACGAGGAGGAGCTGTAAAGTTTTATTAAATATTTTGTTTCAAATTCTAAAATATTAGAAATATTTTTTTTTGTTAATATACAATGGCGCTAAAAAGACTAATAAGAAAAAGGCAAAAGTCCGTCCACCTCGGGTTTATAGGAATAAGAGCGGGAGACCTTAAATTATCCAGAAGGGTAAAAAATATTATCTTAATTTTGGTAAGAAAACAAATGATATGAGCACACTTCAAATCGCTAAGTTGTTTTTAAAATATATTGGTAAACCGAGGCCACAAAGGCAGGGCCGCAAACAAAGGGAAAAAATAATCAAATCTGATTTCAATCGTCTTGAACACGAGAACAACTTACAAAAGAAATGTGAGTTAATACATGACGAGGAAGAAAAGGAAAAGAAGAAGAGGGAAGATGTGATAGAAAAAAAGAAAAGGCTAGAAAGAAAAGACAGAGCCGATGCCGAGGACCAAAAAGAGATAATGGATAGGGAACATAAAAGAGAACTAGCGGATATTAATGAACGACAAGAACAAAAAGCCAGAGAACTAAGAAGGGAGCAAAAACTCATGGAAGATGTAAAATATGAAGAAGACAGAAAAAATAGGATACAAGCATTACCACCGCCACCACAATATCAATAGTTATGCCACCGCAGCAGGGACAGCCACAAGCACCGCCATTAGGAGCACCACCACACGCACCGCCATTACCTAATTTAGGAGATGAAGCACCATTGAAAACGAAAGAGCAATATGAGGAAGAAAGAAAGCAAAAGCAGAAAGATATTGAACCACTGAAATTAGCAGGATATACAGATAAGTTCATAAAAAAGATGAGTCGTAAAGACTTACAAAAAGCCAGTCAAGATATTCAGACGGCTATAGCCACAGCGTCATCTTTAGAGGAACAGAAAAAGTTAGCAGAAGAGTATAAAGAAAAACTTGAAAAGGAAGAAAAGAAAGCAGAAGAAAAGGGTAAGCATTTTGAAAATTTACAAATTAATCAATTTTTAATCTCTGCATTTTCAAAAACTTATCACCCAAACATTACTATAAAAGAGTTAGCACAGGCTTTAAAAAAGAGACTAGATAGTGATGGACATAAAAAATTAAATTACAAAGACACCTCAAAGTGGATAATGAACATGATTAAAAGGTTTAATATTGATGTTGGAAATGAAAAGGAAAACGTAAAAAGAAAAGTAGCGGATTATGCTAGATATGAAGAGTTTATGGGTATTAATGAACAAAAAGGGAATGGAGCGAAGACATTAGAAGAATTAATTGATAAGGTATTTTTAATAAAAATAATAAAAATATCTATCCCGCAATGATTGGAGGCACATAATCAATAAAAAGGACTTTGTAAAAACTCTAACTAGCAAAATGACTATAGACCCAAATGTAGATAAACAAGTTTCAAATGATTTGAATATTGACGAGGGAATGCCACCAATACCATACCCCCGAGCGTCGCGGAGACACGCTACTCCCGAGCACAAGTTCTGCGGAGCCACAGCATCCACCAAATCTCCAACCAGTTGGAGATAACGAGCAACAGCCAGATCCACAGCAACCACCAAATCTCCAACCAGTTGGAGATAACGAGCAACAGCCAGAAGAGCAACAGGGTGAGGGGCGGGGACTAATGACTAATGAAATAGACGACATAATGAAAAAATATGGATGGTATCTCGGAGCAATAGCCAGTGATGAAATTTACAAATTGAAGCCAGGAAGCAGAAAGCGATATGGATTTATTATGAATTTGGACAATCACAAACATGCGGGGTCTCATTGGATCGCCGTATGGATAAGTCTAGATAAAGACAGGAGTGTTGAAGTCTATGACCCATTAGCACTTTACGAGCCAACAGAAAACTTTCAACAACAAATGAAACAACTAATAGACAAAAGCCATCCCGATAGTTATTTGTTAATGAAGGTCAATCAAGTAAATCAGCAATCAAACACCTCAGACACATGCAGTTGGCATAGTATGAGATTTTTAATGGAGCGAGCGAAAGGAAACAGGTTTAAGTTTGCTAGCGGTTATACAGACCTTAAAGAAGAAGAAGCGGAGAAATTAAAAGCACAGAATGGGTATGGTAATTTTGATACATTTATCTGAAATATTATTTATATGATATACAATGGAGTGCAAGGGAGGCCGTGCGAGTGGTATCTATTACATAGATAGCAAAAACAGAATAACTGGCACAGATAGCGACTTCACACACGAAGTCAATATGAAGGGGTTAGACAATCCCACACATTGTAAAATTCTTTATATCTATGTGCCGAAGTCGTATTATTCGGTGGCTTCACCATATAATACTTTTACATTATCCGAAGACGGGTATGAGGCTTTAATTACGATACCTGAGGGAAACTACACAATGAACAATCTAAAAAATAAGTTGTCGGAGGTGCTAACCGCAGACAGCCCAAATAATTATACTTATGTTGTATCCAGTAATAATACCAACATAGACCCAGAGGATGGTAAATTAACATTCAGTGTGTCTGAGAATAAAGGAATTCAACCTCGGTTTATATTTGATGCTGATACCCGTATTCACGAGGTAATGGGTTTTGATAGAAATTCAACATATTTCTTTACTAATGATTTTATTAAATCGCCAAATGTGATTATTTTAACTGGCGAAAAAACTCTGTATCTTCAATCGGACTTAGTGGCGGAAGGTGATAATCATGTGCTACAAGAAATATACACTGCCAACGAAATTCCATTTGGAGCCGTTATATACGACGGAAGTGGGTCAGAGTATGGTAAGAAATTATCAACCAGTTCAAATAATGTATATAGGTTTTATCTTACAGACGAAAACGACCAGGCAATTGATCTTAATGGGTTAGGTATTGTTATGACATTATTAATTTACAGAGAGACAAATTATTTTAATTTATTTACATCATTTTTCAATTTGTTAAGGTGAGGTAAGGTAATTAATTTAATTTTAGAATTATTTATTTTTTTTCTATAAATATATTCTGGTGAATTAGTTAATTTTCACAACTGCCTAAAAAAAAACAAAAATGCCAACTCAACACGGCGGAGAATTAGACTTCAGTAAGACTGATTATATCAGCGGTTCGTATCGCCTTAACAAACTTACTCCTCGCGAAGGAGCAGAAAATGTTGTTGTTACTTCAGCGGGCGGTCATGAAAGCACATTTGACCTTATCAGTCGCCCATTTAACTTGGTAAAGTCGGTGCTGAGTTTCACTTACGCCCCAGGTGCTTCAGGAGTTGCAGATAGACACACTCGTATTTTTATGGATTGTTTGAGTATGATTAGACAGATTCAACTTCAAACCCGTGTTTATTTGTGTGACTTGAATAATGTCGGAACTATTACGAAAATGATTTGGAAGCCTGAGACTTCATTGAAGGACTTTTTGGCACTTGAGAACCATGGATCGGCTAATGGTGTAGGGTGTATGCTTCAAAAGTGTAATGCTGATGGACGTGCTACAACAGCCTTTACTGCTAACGTGTGTGCTGGTCAACAGGCAAATGTAGCGACTGTAGCTGGTAGTATTGATACCGATGGCCACCTTCAGGCAACATTAAACCGTTTTGGTAATGCTATTGCTGGGGCTATCGCTCCTCCATCACTTAATGCACGAAGACATGATGATACTTTGCTGACAACTGGAGCGGGTGCTTTGTCTGCTGTGAATGTTTCATACACTGAGGCGAAGTATCTTGAGGGAGGTATTGGTGGTAATAACACAGACCTCCTTATTTATGTGAAGATTCCATTGTCTATGATTTACAATACTATTTTCGCACTTGATAAGACTATTATGTTTCCTGAAATTCTGACCATGCGAATTGTTTGGGCGGCTAGTAACAGAACTGTTTATCACGTTGGTGGTGTTGATGCTAATACAGGTCTTTCTACCACTATTAACACAGCAAATCAAGGTTCTTTTCCTTGCACCACTAATTCGCAGGTTATAAACTTAAAGTTGTTTCTAGTGGTTGAAACAAATCCTGATGTTATCCAGTCTATTCAACAAAAAGTGAGCAGTGCCGAAGGTATGTCTTTTACGATTGACTACCCATACTCATACAAAAACACAATTCAGGCATCTACAAGTCAGAACATTATTATGAGGTTCGATAGAGGACACGGACGGAGAATTAAGAAAATTTACCATTCAGCATTTAATAATGAAGAAACAAAGAATACCGCGTATGATAACGATAATAGGAATGGTTCAAAGATTACTTCCTTCTATACTACCCTTGACGGGTCTAGACTTCAAGAATTTAATATTAGCACTGCTAATACAACCCTTGAAGATTACATGTATCTAAAAAATAATATTGAAGGCAGTGCTTTGGTAAATAGCAATGTCTATCAATACAACTGGTTCTGGGTGGATACATTTGACAACACGCGCCCGCTTTGGAGTAAAGACCAGAATGAAATTAGTGGGCTTGACCTTTCTCAAGAGAGACGCTGGGAGATGATGGCTACTACTGCAAATGTTGGTCTCAATCATTACACTCTTGCTATCACTCAACGAGAGGTTAAAGTGAAGGCAAATGTTATTACTATTTCATAAATGGATATGAACAGATTTCTGAATAAAATATCAATGCTTTAAATAATTTTTTTATTTTATATATAAACTCGTTATATAAACAAACTCGTTCGTGTTATACACAATATGTCTCATCCAGACGGAGATCTTATAAATGTCAAAGTAGGATATGATGGTGGTATTAAAACTGATAATATGAAAACTGCTTTTGGAGAAACACTAGTTGGACAATTAACTCCAGTTGTTCAGGAGATCTTTCCATACATTATTAATACAAGGGTATGGACTAAAACAGAAACGAAATCTTCTGTGTCATTTTGAATAATATGGCAGAATTAAAAACTCAAGCAGATAACACGGCGAATGCTATTCTAACAAGTAAAAGAAGAATAAAATATCGGACTGGTATGGGAGTTGTTGGTCGCTTCACTGCTATATGGACAACTGATGACACAAAATCCTATTATTCGTGTGTAGGAATTGGTGAAAGTGATTTTTCAAATGGTTTTTATTTTTATGAAACTAATGTCTGGATGAGTATTCTATATGCCAAAGGAGGGGCAACAACTTATATTCAACAAGCAAACTGGGATGACCCGTGCAATAGAACAAAAGATATGCCTGTTATTGATTGGAGTAAAGGAAATGTATTCCAAATTCAATTTCAATATTTAGGCTTTGGTGCTATAAGGTTTTCTATTGAAAATCCTACGACAGGCGAATTTCAATTAGTCCATACTATTAAGTATGCGAATGCCAACACAGGTGTAAGTCTAAGAAACACTACTTTACCATTTACCGCACTAATGAGGAATGATGCTTCTACCGGAATTCAAACTCTTAAAACAGCGAGTGTTGGATTATTTATTGAAGGAAGTAATACAATAAACACAAGTATAACAAACGAAGTGGAAGGAAGTAAAGCAGCAAACACAACTGAAAGCACTATTATTAGTATCAGGAATAAAGCAACATTTGATGCGGGCGGTGCTAATTTAACAAATTATTCAAATGTTTATCACACTTTGATAAGTATTACGAATGAAGATAGTAAGGCGTGTGTAGTAAGAATGGTATTGAATGGAACACTAACTGGAGCGGGTTTTGCAGATGTTGATACTAAGTATTCAATTGTAGATACTGATACAAAGGCGAGTGCCGTTGCCAACGGAACAACAATTTTTAAACTTTACGTAAATTCTCAATCAACTCAACAAATAAATCTTAAAAATTATGATATATATCTGTCTCCTAGTGATGTATTGACTTTAACACAAAAATCCGTTGCTACTGCTAATAATGGTTCAAATGTTAATGTTATCGCTAATTTTATTGAGGATCAGTGATACAGAAAGAAAAAAATAATAAAAAAATAAAACGGAAGGTAATGTGATATTAGAGATATTTTTTTACCGCATCTTTATTATTAAAATAAGGTTGTTGAATTAAATATTCAAGGTATGGTTTATTAATCTTAGCGACTTCTTCGATTTTCTTTTTTTTTTATACTTACCATATTGAAGAAAAATATCGATTTCATTTTGCTGGTCTTCTTTCTTTAATATACATCCTTCTTCTAGCATTCGCTATCTCTTCACCTACATTTGCCTTGATTTCAGTGATACTGGTCTCTTTTAAATCAGTCGCTGTAAATGGTGTGCTTGGTTTCTCCATTATAATTTTTGCTAGTGTAGCCTCCAATGGAATAACTACTTTCACATTGTCGTCCCTTGGCTTGTATTGCTCATAGAAAGAAACAATGTCGGGCTTAGTCGACTTAATTATTGGTTTTTTTTATTTCGCTGCCAAGGTTCCATTTTTCAATTTCATTTAAGTAGTCTTGTTTGGTGTTCAGGTCAGTCATTGATATATATAAAGTAAATATTAATTTTTATTGTAAATATTTTTTTACTTCACTTTTAATGTCTGTAAATTTATCAAGCCACGGCTGTTTCATTACCCATTCAAGATATGGCTTATCAATAGTTGCAACATCTTGAATTTTTTTTCCTTTGTATTTGCCAAACGGAAAAACATCGGTTGGCTTTCCTTCTCTACTTTTTTCAATTGCCTTAATTTCTTCATCAATCATCTGTTGGACATCTCTTACTGAAAAGAATTCCTTATTCTTCTCAATTGAAAGTCGTCCAAATTTTTCAGATAGTCTGGTGAGGGTGGTCATTGGTCTATATAGACTGGTAAAAAATATATGGAAAAAAATTAATTAATCAAACTCGCAATAGGGAGGAATTTTAATTTTTTCAAAAAAGATAACTAAGTTCAGCACAGCAGTAAAAACTAAGAAACAGGTTTTAATGTCTCTTAGTGTTTATTTGGCAAAAGATAGATAAGTTATCTTTTTTTAGAGTTTGAGAGAAACTCAAATATAGACTATTTAAGGCTTAATGATTGTTATATTGAATTTGGATAAAATTATGTATATTTTTATTGAAATTAATAGTAAGGCTAATTTATATAAAAATAGCCTTATTATATATAAAAAGACAAGTGTGCTATAGTGGTACCTATAGTAGTACTGAAAGCCAAATTCTCAACATAAAAAATAAAATAACTTTTAATTTATATATTAATGGTGGTGCGACCAATTATTCAATAGTTTACCCAACTCTCCGGATCCTGAGCATATCAAACGAAGACACTAAAGTTAACATAGTGTGAATTGTGAAAACGACTGGAACTTACTGGCGAGAACTTCGCTGATATTGATGCCAAACTTCAATCGTATCAAAGGACACCAGTGCGACTGCCCTTGGTGATGCTGTTATAAAGGATATTATTGTTAAACTTTATATTAATGCTACTTCTAGCCAGCTTATTGACCTGCGATCTTATGAAATAAAACTCGAGCTAGCTCGCTCCTGGTGAAAATCTAACATTTTTACAAAATTAAAGTCTGTATCTAGTGTATCTACTGTCGCAAATGGAGAAAATGTGAGTGTTATATAATTTTGTAAAAGACTAATAATTAATTTCCGTAATATTTTTTCTAATATAATATAGTAATATGTTTTATTATCGGAAGTTGTATTATGTGGGATCTCGATGTATATATAAGAGGTTTCAAACAAAAGCATCTATCAAATCCCACATAACAAGAATATTAAGCAAATATAACGATGGAGAATAACTGAACCCAAAAGATAGCAATTTCGTGCGAGACCTTATAACCCATCACCCAGGCATGAAAGATGTAATCATTGATGTTGAAAGTAATTTGACGACAGCAAGCAAACACTTTCGTGTAAATGGTAAGCAGTTTTCGTGGAATTGCTGTGTTGACCTCATAGGACTTAGCAAAAAAAAAAAAAAAAAAAAAAAAAAAAAAATAGCGAGAGTGTTGAAAGATGCTAGCAGGAATACGATAAGACTGCAAATACAAGAATATCTAGACATCATGGCTATTAATGTATTCGTGGAACCAAGATACATATGCAGAATAAGTGGCGATATATATGAGCGGGTTGATGTCCATGTCGACCACCACTTCGACATCATACAATTCAAAGATATCCTTAAACAATACCTAGAAGTTACCAGAGAAATAGAAGTTGAGGACAACATTTTGAAAGAACCATATTTCACCAAATTTAGCGATTTCCACAAACAGAAAGCAATATTGCGAATAGTAAAAAAAGAAATAAATATTAGAGGGAGATTATAAATACTTTTTTACTTCATCTTTATTTTTAAAATAAGACTGTTGAACTAGCAATTCAAGATAGTCTTTGTCAATCTTGGCAACATCTTCAATTTTTTATGTATATATTTTTCATATTAATTTATTTGCTTTTTTCTTCATTAGAAATTTCTTTTTTTACTTCGACTTCACTCATCGTTGTATATATTATATAAAATTTATTTATTATTATCATAAATACTTTTTCAATTCATCTTTATTACTACACCATGGCTGACGGACCAACCATTCTATGTATGGCTTATAAATCTTAGCTATGTCTTCTATTTTTTCCCCTTTGTATTTACCAAAATGAAAAGTGTCTTTTGGTTGAGATGCTTTTCTTTCTTCAATAGCTTGAATTTCTTCGTTAATTATATTTTAACATCGGCAAGAGAAAATGATTTCTTTTTGTTTTTAATTGAGAGTTGTTCAAACTTCTCGCACAGTCTTGTAAGGGTGGACATAGTAGGGCGGTATATATAGGGTAATATAAAAATAAAAAATAATTATTATAGGATGAGTGAGTGGATTAAGTTTGTAAATGCTTACTCCGTCAAACTCAATATAAGCTATGGGGAAGCATTGAAAAAGACGAGCAAAGTTTATAAGAAGCAGAAAGTGTATTTGCTTCCAGTTCTTTTAGTTTGGAAGTAGTAAAAGGACGTTGTTTCCCTTCCTCCCACCCACTCCGCCATCCCGCCAAATAGCGGACTTTTATGTTTTGGGAGTAGTAGAAGGATGTTGTTGCACTTCCTCCCACCCACTCCGCCATCCCACCAGGCAGCGGATTTTTATGTTTTAGGATCCGGAGTAGTAGAAGGACGTTTTCCCTTCCTCCCTCCCGTTCCTCCATCCCGCCAAAGAGCGGAAAGTAGTCAGCAACTAACCTAAGAGCGATGAACTAGCTCGGTTAGTAGCGGAGCGGCTGCAGTGAGAGTCTCATCACCCAATCACCCATCTTGGCTCGTAGTAGCCTAATTCTCTAAATTAAGTTTAATGTTTTCATTTCACTGAGCCGGACCGGTTTGAAATTTAAACAATGTTACCGGATTCATCTCCGTGACACGCCTCTGCACCGCAACTAGTTTTCGGACGTAAGGTTCAGATATAAGTTTAGTCAGATCTGTTACAGGCTTTATCGAGAAGGAAGAGAAACCATCAACCTCGAGACAAACCTCGACAGCCTCCATATTCCTACCGCTCACATTTACCTCTCTACTCCTAATCAACGGGGGTTATCGGATAAACCGGGGAGGGGGGATTGTAGGCGCAGATAGGTAAATATGTGCTACTTTAATATACGCCTGTGTCAATCCAGACTCGTGACACAATAAGAGACAGTTAATATTCATAACCCTCTTAACCGGGTAACGATAATATTACCAGAAGTGGCCGTAATACTTTTTAGACTGGAATATATTATCGTTAGGCCGGGCAACGGGAATTGGCTGGTGTTTGCCTTGGTTGTTTTTGGCTCCGCTAGTCTCCCACATTTTCCACTATCGTTGATCCTTATTTATATAAGCTAAGAAGATTGGGTTACTGGCGGAGTTGTTTGAATTGGTTGAGTAAAAGGATAGGCATAAATAAATATATATATTCTTTTATAACAGAACCGGTAAAAGACTTGATCGTTTGAAATGTAATGCCCCCAACGATAGCTCGTAGAAAAGTTGGAAATACAACCAAACACAGTCCTCAAAGATGAGAATGATGTCTCGTTGTATTAGCTCAGTGAAGCAGAAAAGGAAAACTGCAACAGACCAGTAATAAAATGGCATCAGGTCCAATCCGGACAAATAATACTGAAAAACAGGCTGGTGCACCTGTCACCAGGAAAAGGGTACTTTTTACCGGGCTATCCGGGGGCCCCGGGGTGATGCATACAGTACCCCCTCCCGATTTTATGACGGAAATAACATTTTCGTCATACAACTTCTGATTTCTTTCTGCAAATTGTATGCGCTATGGAGTCATTCCACACAGCCCATCGACCCACGGATAGGCGCTGAAATACGATATATATATCCTCATACGGCACGTGAAAGCTGATTCTCTAGCCATTCTTGTAAATTTACTCCTTCCCTTCAACTTCCTTTTTCTCGGCAGTATGTCAACAACAAATATTAATATATTACCATTAAAAATAATACAAGCCGCGTGGTGCTGTATTTGCCCTTGATTTCCTTGTTATTATTATTATCATTATTATTATTATTATTATTATTCAGCCCAATGGCCTCAAGGCGTTAAAATGTGACGCCAACTCATAACCCTTTGGTGGTAGATGCTGGGGAGGAGGGTCGTTGCGCGCGTAAAAGATCTTAAACTCCGCATATGCTGGTTGATAGCCCAGGACCCAGCAGACACCAGATTGTTATGGGTGGGGTTTCGAGGCAGCTCTAGCAACCGCGCTTGGTGTATGCACTTGCACATTCGGTGACGTCTTGCAAGAGGTTGCTGGGACTGCGGAATAACCTCGGCTTAGTGCAGTCTTGCCCTCAGGAGCTCCATCGGTGGCCCCGATCATCAGGCGAGAGACTGACACGGGGGGGGGTGGAGGACCTCGAACAAGGGTATTGGAGGCTTATGTCCGTTGAGGATATGCCATTAGCTGCATCAGTACGCCTCAGATATAGCAAATCTGCCTTGGAGTGTTGACTGTGACATATTTGAGGGAAATCCCGATGAAAAAACCTAGTCACACTTGCTAAACAGAGTTCCAGCCCAATGGCCTCAAGGCGTTAAACTGTGACGCCAACTCATAACCCTTTGGTGGTAGATGCTGGGGAGGAGGGTCGTTGCGCGCGTAAAAGATCTTAAACTCCGCATATGCTGGTTGATAGCCCAGGACCCAGCAGACACCAGATTGTTATGGGTGGGGTTTCGAGGCAGCTCTAGCAACCGCGCTTGGTGTATGCACTTGCACATTCGGTGACGTCTTGCAAGAGGTTGCTGGGACTGCGGAATAACCTCGGCTTAGTGCAGTCTTGCCCTCAGGAGCTCCATCGGTGGCCCCGATCATCAGGCGAGAGACTGACACGGGGGGGTGGAGGACCTCGAACAAGGGTATTGGAGGCTTATGTCTGTTGAGGATATGCCATTAGCTGCATCAGTACGCCTCAGATATAGTATTATTATTATTATTATTATTATTATTATTTAGGGAGTACATAGGCCATCGGTCCTTTCCATGGGCTGATTGGTATAAAGCTCCTAGAGTAATGTTCTATGCCGTCACTTCCTTTATTCCACCGATTGGTGTGGAGACTTTCCTTATGGAATGGAGGACTGGATGCACATGGCCTTTTGGCTCAGCAATTGGCAGGAGATACACTATTATTATTATTATTATTATTATTATTATTGGACACCGTGATAGCCCAGTGGTCAAGTTCTACCATCTGGGCCCTGTCGCCAGTTCGATTCCCGTCGGTGCCACCAGTATTTTCATTGAACATACCGGTCCGTCTGGAAAGTGTTGGAACTGCCCTTGCGGGGGTGTCATTAGAGCCTATCGTCAAGTCTTCGTACTCCCCTCACGGGTGAGACGATGGAGGCGCACGTGCAGATTTGCATCAGCCATAGAGAAGCACTATTATTATTATTATTATTATTATTATTATTATTATTATTATTATTATTATTAGGGAGTACATAGGCCATCGGTCCTTTCCATGGGCTGATTGGTATAAAGCTCCTAGAGTAATGTTCTATGCCGTCACTTCCTTTATTCCACCGATTGGTGTGGAGACTTTCCTTATGGAATGGAGGACTGGATGCACATGGCCTTTTGGCTCAGCAATTGGCAGGAGATACACTATTATTATTATTATTATTATTATTATTATTATTATTATTATTATTATTATTATTATTATTATTATTATTCTCCACACTGAGATCGTAAGTACATTGTCTTTTTTAATGACATACCCTTGTCCAAAGCAGATATCTTTTTATATAGTACTAGGGGGCCAGTCCTAATAGCTGTATCGTAAGTACCGAACCCTGTGATATACCGACACAAGTAGAGATTGACCGTGCACAGCTACGACAGTATATAATATATCGTTAAAAAAATTAATGTTTCAGAGAACATTTCGTTTTTGAGAACATCATCCTAGGACTTGCAAAGGGTCCTACCCAGGAACACCATCGCTTATTACACTAACGATCCCCGTCTACGGTGTAGTATCAGTGTCGATTGACCTTTCGCACTCGTATGTTGCGATCGAATGCCAAGTTATATCACTGAGTCGTTTTAATATTCATGACAATAACTGATGATGCATGATCAAATCATGATAAGCTGTAGGCAATCAATCAGTTTATTAGTGACGCTTAGAAAAATAATAGTTTTTTTGTTACTGCCTTTGTCTTCTGGCGCGGATTTCTTTGCCTGGTGGAGGGCCACCAACAAAAGTCAGATCGAACTTTGACTGTTCGAGAATGTCCCAGATCTTGTTAGGGATTCCGCCCAACGATAAGTCAAAAGGGATTGTCAAGCACTCCCCTTGGGAGTGTCTGAATGGTCCACGCAGTGTAGTCCAATGTCTCTGGGAGTAATTGTATCATCCCATGTCTCGAGACTTTTTGCGTCTTTATATACTGGCAGATAATGTGTTGCATTTGGATCCTCGACCGGGTCCATACTTCTCCGGAACTGGAGTATCGGTTGCATTATTTTTGCGGCTAATGATATTTTGAGTGCCCGTGTGACACGCGTTTTTCGTGGGACTGCCACGACCCGCAAAAGTATAAGTCTGAGAGAGTGTCATCAGCAACATGTTGTTCCGCTGGTCTCATCAGATAAAAAGCGTCTTGCACCCATGCGATGGTTGCTATCGCATCTCTTTCCTTCCATCGCTCATGACGATCTCGACATTGCCCGCATTTGGGTCAGTGTCCGTCTCCTTGTCCTCCTGGTGGACGTCCCTTGATCGCATCGACCTCATCGCCTTCCTCGGTTGGTCGTTGATAAGATCATTCCGCGCTCTCCTTAGCTGCGCCTCCGTGATCTTCTCCTTCTTTCCGCTGTGCTCTCGCGGAGATTTAGACGGAGTCCCCGCCGCGCTTATGCGGAGAGTGTTCTCCTTACTGTCAACTTCACTCTCCTCCTTCTCAGCTATCGGTGCCCGATAAGCATCTTCTTGGTCTATGCCAGCCTCCTTGTGGATGGGCGGCACCTCTTTGAAATCATCCTTCATCCGTTTTAACGCCTCCTCAACGGATTCATCTTCCAGTAATAAGAGATCATACTTTAATAATCAGCCTTCGTACATTCACAATTTGCACTTTCCCTCTACCCCTGATCTTGTAGTTCAGAGGTCCAGTCTGTTCCATGATTTGATAAGGTCCTTTCCAGTGAGTGAACAGCTTAGAGCTGACTCCCTTCGGGACCTGAGGATGATACAATAGTACAATATCCCCGACCTGGAATTTGATCTGATCCAAGTTCGCTTGTCGCACCCCTTCAACATCAGTCTTTCGGCGCTCCGCCTCTCTATGCGCCCTGACTATTTGCTCCGCCTCCATCTTTACTCTAAGTCTCATCCCAAACAACTCATCCGCATCCGCCCAAGTGTCTTTTGGGTGAAGGAGCGAAGTTGGGATATCAGGCTCACGTCCATATACCAGCTGATATGGTGAGATTGAGCTCTTCGAGCGCTATTGACAGAGCCACCAATTATGTGTGGATCATCCCCGTCAAAGACGTTACCGGCAAGACGACGGCCGAAGCGCTGATCGATAGGATCATCTCACAGATCGGAATACCAAGAAATTATGTTCTGATCAAGGCTCGGACTTTAATAACGAGGTCATCGACAAACTATCTAAGTATTACGGGATGAAATGGCAATATGTTACTGCCTATAACCCGCGATCAAATGGGAAAATTGAGCGGGTACACAGACCCCTCAAAGCCTCGCTAAAGACGTATTGCACGAAGAAGGAGAATCAAAGAGCATGGGTCGAGGCAGCACCATTATTTGCGTTTGCAATGAACTGTCTACCCTCTACGGCGTTAGATGATCTTAAATTTCACATATGTAGTTAGCATGTTAATAAACGCAGTGAAATCGGGGCGCTCTAAGGCGTTTGAACTAAAATAGATTTTTTTACAATTTTTTTTATTTACTAATACATATCTCACGTTGACCTACTGCTCACTCAAAAAATGACTCAGCTGTGCACGGTATGTAAGTACTAATGTATTGCTTACACAACAGATAATTAAAGACAAGACGTGTTGGACCAATATGAGTATTAATACTAAATATATCCGAAACTCTCCTCAAACACAGTTTGCAGCCGCAACAGAACTTTAATTGAAAACAGAACTTGACTTGAACCGCGCAGAGCGCCGCAGAGCCTGGTAACACGACTGGCCGGATCTAAGTAAGGGCTTGAGAAATGGCCCTAACGATACCGTTACTCCGATACGGGCGCGGCGGCCAGCTAATTATTAATACTGCAGTCAATTATTAGTTTCAGCACCCCCCCTGGAACAAAGTAAATCATGAAAGTTACTGCAGGTCCTAATATATCAACATGTTACGACTACTATTATAATACTATTTGTGAAAGGCACTGATATGAAGTTGAACTCAAAACATAATATTATAATAATATGTAATCACTGTTCAAGTACCCTCACACTCTCCGAGAAGTACAATCAGGCTTGGCTACCCGCTCAGACCGCGGCAAGTATGTATCGAGTACTATGCTATGATACTGACTAAATACAAGGCAGCGAACCCGCAATCTGCGGATGGGGCCCGCAGTACCTGATGAGAAGAAGATTCAAGTAGTGTCCTACCCCACCGTTTCAACTAACGCTTACTACTAACACCGCACAGTCCTCGGTAACGAATTGTATTAAGACCGGAGGTCTTACCCTTACGAGCTCAATAATAAAAAGGAATTTAATAATAACGTTGAACACAACTGGTTCAGAACTAACCTCCACTTCTAAAGTAGAAAGGGAAGTCAAGTCTGAACCCAAACAACAAGTCAGAGGGGAAAACCGTTAAAAACTGAGTGTCCCTTTGACAGGGTCAACTGACACGTTGCGTTACGTCCGTAACCTGCACAAATGCCAAAACATACCACAAACAACAACCCATAAGTGCAATTTCCCTTATTTAGCCATAAATTCCCAGTCACGGGAAAAAGGCCAAATTTCACGGAATTTCCGTGACCTTTTTCCTTAACTTCAAACGGTTACTACATGTGTTGTAGAAGGATCGGGTCAACGCTATTAATGTGGGACTCGGGTTATTCAATATGGATGCTACACAATAGTGTAATCTGCATCCTAAAAACCTTCTCCACGCCGGTAAACGGTTATGTAAATTATATAGGTTTGAAGTTAAGGTCCTATGGGATCCAAGCTTCCTAGCTTTCCTCCCATATTCCTTATCCTAAACAACATTAAAACCGGATGTATATCAGAACCGGAAATGTAATAAGAATTCATCTTAACATACATTTAATAACAAGGAATTACTTCCACGAGTAAATTTCCGTAAATCCCAATAGCGTAAAAACGATGTAGTATACCGTGGGTGTTACATAGCACCCCTTCTCCCTCCTTTGAGATCGCTCGGATCTCAACTTCTGGAGTAATACCAACGGAGACTACAACTCGTATAATCTCGTCAGTACCGGCTTTCCGGGGAATCCTAGCCGACTGTCCACCACCCCAAGAGCGTCCCCAGCTCGACCCTTGATCAAATCTTACCAAGAGCCATCCAACGGATTATTGGCTTGTGCTTCATGTGGGCTAAGTACCAAGACTTAATGTTGCCCGAAGATCGTGAATCTGACACTCGACCAGTCCACGTCTTCAACCCTACGCGCGCGATTTTCCCGAAGTCACAGTCCCATACTCTGGCCGACCACCAACCAGACCCTGTTCAACCCGTCAAATGTGAATGGTGCCTTGGCCCGAAGTCCGAATCGACCGAACCTCAAAGTCCAAACCTCAAAACGACGATGGCCTTCTCGCCGAGTTCCCTCCGCGTACTGTGTCCGTAAAGCTTTAACGTTGAGTAGGACTCTCAGTACTCTATTTCCCACACACTATGGTCAATGTGCGCCCAACATTGCCCCGACCCGAATTCCGTTCCTTCTACCATATCCGTATCCCGGATGCTCCTCCTCACTTCAGGCTTGGGTGCTTCTTCCCTCGCACCGTCTCAGTTGCGTGTGCACCCCCGATTAGCCTTAAGTCCACCCCGCTCTGCTTGAGCATGTCCCATACCTTCTGCGGGATGTGCCCGTCGTGTAACTCGAAGGGGCAATCCAATACTCCCCTCGGCCACGCCGATAGGTCCATGCCTCATGATCCTTGTCACCCTTCCGTGTGGCCGGATCTATCTTGGCATCCCATACCTCCCTATTCGCAGCATCCCACCAGTCCTTAGCCAGTCCCACCACCTTCATCACAAAGAGAACATCCTTGTCCCCCTTTGTAACGAATCTAGATGGGGGCCTGACCAGATAGAACTGATCCAAAACCCACGTCATGCCCAGTGTCTTATTAGTAATACCTTCCTTCCACAACTTGTGCTTGACATCCACCTGCGAGGGTTCAACCGGCCCCTCCGGCTCCGCCTGCACCTCCGTGTTCCTACGCTTACTCGGCCTAGTCCCCGGTTCCGAGTAGATCAGATCATTATCCGCCGCCCTCTTCGCAGCCTCTGTGGGTGGCTTGCGACTCGCATCTGACCCCTTTTCCCCGACCTCAGGCCCTTTGGAGCTTATCAGGCCGACGCCCTCTTCGGGGGCCCGTGCCTTCTTCCCCTCCTGGCCCTTCCGGTCCCCGGGCTTCCCACCATCGGGTTCCATATCCGTTCCCAACTTAGGAGGGTCCTGAAACTCCCTTTTCCCTGACGAGCGCTTCTTGAAGCGTCTCGTTCTCCATTAAGAACGGATCGTACTTGATGAGGCGCCGAACATTAACAATGTTGTTTCCCCCCCCCCCCCCCTGCCTCTAATCCGATAGTTAAACGGCCCTGTCTGTTGTACCACCTGATACGGCCCCTTCCAGTGCACAAACATCTTAGACGATATGCCCTTCGGAACCTGTGGGTAGTATAACATGACGATGTCTCCTGGCTTATACGTTACCATAGACAAGTCCTGTTCCAAGGGTTTTTTGCTCAGCTGGCGAGTCTGTTCCGCCAACCTCGCTTGCCTAACCGCTTGCATGGCTTCCATGGACACACGCATACGGACCCCCCAGAGCTCATCCTCGTCCATTGCAAGACCAGGCCCATCCTGATATACCAAGTGTTGGGGCATCACCGGTTCCTGCCCGTACACCACCTGATACGGGGACCTCCATTCCGCCCCCGCTCCCAGAGCCTTCGATGGCATCGCGTTCATAGCGAAAACAAAACTCGGGACCACCTCTCTCCACAAGAGCTGACTCTTCTTGCAGTAGGCCCTTAGAGCCGACTTGAGCGGTCTATGCACCCGCTCAATCTTGCCACTAGCCCTCGGATTGTACGGTGTAACGTACTGCCAGTGAACCCCGTAAAACTTCGCGAGCCTTTCCATCAGCTCGTTATCAAAGGCTGGCCCCTTATCTGAGCAGATCGTCTTGGGGACCCCTACCACACATAGGATTCGATCGATCAGCTCCCTGGCTGTCGTCTCCGCCGTTGTGTCAGGCACAGGTATCGCCCAGACGTAATTGCTCGCCCTATCAATGACCATCAAGAACTTATCCTTCGCCGGCCCCACCGGCGGCAACGGCCCCACGTGGTCCACATGCAGGAACTCAAAGAGCCTTTCCAGCAATGTAAATTTCCCAACTGGGATTTTCCCTTCCACTGGGTGCTTCTTGTTCATCTGACAGGTCGTGCAGCCCTTGACCCTTTCCTTGATAAACTAATCCATCCCTTCCCACCAGAATCTCCTTTTGATAATCCACTGCGTCCTCTGCACCCCCGGGTGATTAACAACTGGACTGCGTGCGACGCTACGTAGATCATCTGTCTCAGTTTGGCCGGGACCCATAAGACCCACTTCTCCGGGTTCTTGGCCGTCTCTGCCGTCTTACCCATTTAACAAAGGAGACCATCCCGCAATGCCAGAGTTTTTAGCTGTGATCGGATCTTCTCCGTCAGCAACAGCTCGTCCCCTGCCAAAAAGTACTGGATCAAGTCCTTGTACTGTTCATCGGCCCTCTGACACTGTCTCCATGCCTCCATCGACGCGATACACACTGTACCGTCCTCTACCTGGATTCCCACTCGAGGCCTGGAATCCGGCTCCGACCCCTCCGCAGCCCCCACTGGCTCTAACGAGGTCACCTCCGGTTCTGGAGCCGTTTCCACGCCCGGGTCTTCCACGTAGGTTCGGACGGCCGGTGCCGCGTGCGCTTGGCAACAGTAGCACTCATGCTCCGCCTTATCCTCATCCAGAATAGCGGCCTTATCGGCCTCATATTCCTTCAGGCGTTGCACGGCCTCCTCCGCAAAGTGCTCCCTACAGCACTCTGCTTGGCCAACCTCCCGTTCCAACTGAGACATCATGACCCTCCTGTATTCCCCCTTTTTTGCCTCCATCACCCGAGGCTCCTTTCGGCTAGACCCCGGGTGAGCCTTATTGGCATAGAAGATCATGTTCGCCGGCAAGATATCCTTTTGATCCTTCCTCAACGCCAAGTCCTCGAACTCGTCCATCTGCTGCATCGCAGCCAGACATGCGTATGGAGTTGAGTAATTGACCCTCGACAATGAGTCGGCGACAATATTCTTCTTGCCGGGAATATATTTGACGGTGAAGTCATAACACGACAGCAAGGCCTGCCACCTGGCCAGCCTGCCTGTGCAATCGTTCGTCATCAACCACATAAGGTTCTGGTGGTCCGTCCTTACCACGATATCCCGTGACCCCCATAAGTATTCCCTGAGTCTTATAAACGACCAAACCACCGCCAAGGCCTCCCTCTGCCTCGTACAGTAGTTCTGTTCTGCCTTATTGAGCTTCCGGCTCAAGTACATGATCGGCCGCAAGACCCCCTTATCATCGCATTGCTGTAGGACCGCCCCGACCGCGTACTTAGACGCATCGGTGTCCAGCACATACTGTTTATCCACATCCGGGTTCATCAAGATGCAATCCTTGTTAAACTTGGGATCACGAGTCAACATTTCCTCAATGAACTCGAACGTCTCCTCCTGTTTAGGCGTCCATACCGTATATCGCCTTTCAAGTACAGCTCCCTCAACGGCTTAACCGTATCCGACCAATTCGGAAAGAACTGACTGTAATATTGTGCAAGCGCAATGAAGGAGAAGAACTCCGACCGCGTCTGAGGCCGCTTAATGCCTTCCACAGCATCCCTCTTCTTAGCCGCAATCGCTACCGTCCCGTTCGAGATATCATATCCTAGGTATGTAACCTGTCGGGTGGCAAGCTGGCAATTGTCCATGTTCACCTTGAGACCAAACTCTCTCATCCGTCGGAAAACATCCTGGATGTGGGCCAGATGTTCCTCCATGGTATTGGAGTAGATAATAATATCATCTATGTAACGGAAAGCGTAATACTCCGCCTTCTGCCCATACTTCTCCATATTAAATAAACCCACCTGCCCTACCATCCTCAAACTGGCGTCCGAGCATCTTCTGCATTGCTGCCTGAAATATGCCCGGTGAGTTCCTCAGACCCATCGGCAGTACCTTCCATTGGTACAGCGTCATCCCCACCACAAACGCTGTAAGCCACCTGCTCTTCCTACTGAGCGGGATCTGCCAGAACTCATTCTTGAGGTCCAACACCGAGTAATATTTCGCGTGTTTCAACTTGCGCATACAGCCATCGATCTTAGGTAGCGGATACTGCTCACCCTCGATGATCTTGTTTGCCCGATAGTAACTCACACAAAATCTCAGTGCCCCATCCGGCTTCGGAACCATGCGTACATGTGACGAAATCGGAGAGTCCGAAAACTCCGTGAAATCATCAGCCTGTAGCTCCTCCGCCTTCTCCTGGGCAATGCTCTCCTCCCTATGGCCCAGGATAGACCTCCTAGAGGCGTGCGTGATATTCATCCCAGGAATTTTCCTGAGATGAGCCTCAAAATGCTTGACCGTTCCCGGCCAGGCGGATCAAAGGTCTCCTTTTCCTTTGCCATCGCGTTCTGAAGGCTCTTAAGATCCTCTTCACTCCCCTTCCAGTCTGCCCGCATCTGAGCCATCCTATCATCCCATGACTGCGCGTCCTTCCGACTCCTAAGTTCGGGCGCCTCGGCCATGTCCGACCACGCATCCTCCACCAGGCCATCCTCGGAGGGCATCTCTACCTCCTTCTGGTGGTACTTGACTTCCGGAAACTCATCCCACTCACTCAGATCCGCCATTCGATCCACAATCAATGCGTACTGAGTGGGTGCCTTCTTGGTATAAAACCCCGTGAAGCATGCCAACGCCTGTTCACGTATCTTCTGAAGGTCACAACCCTTAAGTGAGTTCCGATATAATATTATGTCAGCCCTTGTGCCCTAGTGCCCAATCTCCAAGCAATCACCAAATATTGCTTCCTAGGCACTGGGACCGGGTGATCCACCATCCGGCCCAAAACCTCATCCGCCCATAGAGCCTTGTCATGGAACGGTATGGCAATAGAGAACGGTTTGTCACCCCCGAAATACTTCGTGAGCAACTTCGCCGTCTCCTCCGAATTTCGCGGACAAAGAGGTTTGTCACCCCACCTGTTCCCCACGAAACCCCAAAATCCCGTCCTTCGTTCCTCCCATTGAAACCCGCATCGACATCAACGGTTCAAACAACGGCCTATTGGCATGTGATGCCTTTGCATGGAAGCAGTACAGGTTCTGAAGGAACACGTAAGGCTCCTTCTTCCCATCCCTGAACCTATCCATCCCTGCCTCTATATCCATGTTATGTTCTTCCAAAGTGTAGGCCATAATCTGGGCACACCGGCCCTGAATTAAGCCCTCCACCGTTGCCCTTTCCCACCATCGAACAACCTTTCTAGCCCTCCCCGCCAACCCGTGGTTATCCGGCTCGGAATCCCTATAATAATTGTCCAACGCTGGGTGCTGATATGGCTTCGGTATGATCAACTGCACCCTTGCGCTTCGCGCAATTGCGTGTGAGTCACCGCCCTTGGTCGTGTGTTTAGTGAACGATACCGCGTAAGTATCAGTATGGAATAGAGGACCCGAACTGCCGTCCGCCCCCTCACCATATCCTCCGCGTCATCATCACTAATTCCATAGTGCACCAATCCCGACCGGTAGTCATTCAACGTACTCATCTTAATGAGCTGTTTGAATCCAAACCGCAAGCATTATCAGGGCAGACATAGAACTGAATGTCATAAGACTTACTCGAGTAGAGTTCCATGGCTAACACCATGGTCCCCCTCCGCTCTCGCCTTCCCATTCATTCCCTCTATGCCCCCCTTCATTGGCAACATATTCCGTCCAACCACGCCTTTATTGCCGCCACGAATCTCGCCCACGCGATATATTAAAATTAGCCAACGTATCGTTTGCCGATTATCACATACCCACTCAAAGTTCACAAGGTAAACCTGAGCAACGCATAGGCATCGTGTTGCGGTAGCCTCATCTCCAGGCGCAGAGTCCTTCATCGGCGGATAACACTGAAAACAAAAGTGTAGCATCATACACTCCGCTCGCTCGGTTCGACAGCTCGCTTTTAATGCCTCCTTTAGAGGCTAAAAAGTCCGAGACTTCCAATATACCATAATGATTGGCATATATGCTTATCGAAACCGTCGTTATTGCATTTTCCTTCCCACGGCTCCTTCAGCTATGTCATAACTGCCCAAGTAACTGAAATCTGACACACAGCCATGGGTGTCCGAATGGCTTTAGCGTCATGTCCCTCCATATTTATACAGTGCGTCCCACACCGTATAATTTTCAGTGACAGTCCTTCCAGCTGGATTCATTTCAGTACTGTAACTTACTTTGAAATCCACAGTGACATCCTGCCACTTTCCTAGTGACTTCCAGTCACTTCCCCCTTCAAAGTTTACAGTCGAATATCAGCCAACCGGTTGCCGGAAGAAAAGATAAAAGAATTTTTTTTAAATCAAACCTTATGTATTAATAACCATTCAGTCAGTCTCCTCAGTGTGACCAAACCATGTATTAACACATTTCCAATGCAATCCAATGCAATCCAATGCAATCCAATGCAATCCAATGCAATCCCATGCAATCCAATGCAATCCAATGCAATCCAATGCAATCCAATGCAATCCAATGCAATCCAATGCAATCCAATGCAATCCAATGCAATCCAATGCAATCCAATGCATTCCAATGCATCCAATGCATTCCCATGCAATCCAATGCAATCCAATGCAATCCAATGCAATCCAATGCAATCCAATGCAATCAAATGCAATCAAATGCAATCCAATGCAATCCAATGCAATCCCATGCAATCCTATGTAATCCAATGCAATCCAATGCAATCCAATGCAATCCAATGCAATCCAATGCATTCCAATGCATTCCAATGCATTCCAATGCATTCCAATGCAATCCAATGCAATCCAATGCAATCCAATGCAATTCAATGCAATTCAATGCATATCCAATGCAATCCAATGCAATCCATGCAATCCAATGCAATCCAATGCAATCCAATGCATATCCAATGCAATCCAATGCATATCCAATGTAAACCAATGCAATCCAATGCAATCCAATGCAATCCAATGCAATCCAATGCATATCCATTGCAAACCATTGCAATCCAATGCATATCCAATGCAATCCAATGCATATCCAATGCAATCCAATGCAATCCAATGCATATCCATTGCAATCCAATGCAATCCAATGCATATCCAATGCATTCCAATGCAATCCAGTGCATATCCAATGCATATCCAATGCATATCCAATGCAATCCAATGCATATTCAATGCAATAGTAAGAGATAGAGAAGAAAGACATGCACACTCTCATCCCAGATAAAAAAACATAAAAGAGCTATGCTCTCCCTTCCACTCACAACAAGAGAGAAAAGAGAGACAACACGCAAGCTCACATCCTCCCACAGAGAGACACATTGCATGCTTCCTTCCCACAATGATTGCTGGCCGCCCTGACACTGCCTGCTAGGCGCATAATGGGTCCTTCCCTGCACTAGACACAGCCTCCTCCACAGCAGACCAGTTCAACCACCTGTGCATCTCACTCACCCAACCATGAGACACAGACAAAACAACCAAACATACCATGGGTCAGAACCAAACACTGTCTGACTGATATACTTCTCCTACGTTAGCCACCTGTCACCTCCCCTCATCCAATTATGAGACAGGGAGACGACAGACGCAGATCAGAGGAAAGAAGACCCAGGGGCCAATGTCAGTATACCGCTGACATGTTGACCTCCCAGGTGTCAAGGTCCAAGTTTCGAGATCAGGGTTCTTCCCTGTTTCTCCGAAACCCCCTTAACACCTGTAGCTTCCCTTGCCCCAGACGACTGAAAGCACTATCTCACACGACCAGTACAGAGTACTGATAGTCGAGAAGCTACTTGACACTCTCACCAAGACACAGTCAACAACAGTGACTTATTGTCCCCAGAGAGTGTGTCGTTCCAAAATTCCAAATTTTATGAGTTCGAAAAAGGCATAGGGACTCCAAATGTATTAAGACCGGAGGTCTTACCCTTACGAGCTCAATAATGTACTATCCCCAACGATAGCTCAACGGAAGAGTAAGTCTGTAGTATAACTAAACACAGTCCTCAAAAAGAGAATGATGTCTCGTTATATTAGCTCAGTGACGCAAAGACAAAAAGCCGCCAAAAGACCAGGATCAAATTGGCATTTTCAGACGTGTCCGGCCAGACGAAATCTATAAATAAGTTTTTACCTGATAATTCGGGGGGTGATGTCCACAGTACCCCCTCCCAGTTTTTATGGCGGAACTTCGTTTCCGACATAATAACCTTTCACTTGATTTCTTTTCTGACTAAGATTTGTTTAGAGTTATGTATGAAGATGCATCAACCCACGAATTAGCAGTTATAAAACAACAATGATACTTGCCCCGGTACCAATCGTATATATACTCTAGCACATTCAGTATATATATTAAAATCTTCCTCTTTCTTCTGTCGATGAGATATTTGTGCAGTATGTTTGAGTGATAATGTAATGTCGCCATTTCCATATATATATATATATATATATAATAACCGGTTGTCGGTTTCCATAAATACATTTACTTGTTGTGAAGACATACCCTTGTATAAATCGGTATCATTTAATATAGTGTCAGGTGATCAAGTCTGACGACTATATCCGAAGTTGGGTTGAGTGCGCCCTAACCTTGCGATATGCCGATACAAGTAGAGATCGATGGAATCCGGTGTAGCAGTTCATGTTATTAAAATATCAGTTCCTTTGATTAGACTGTAGAGTCTTTAATGAGATCATCATTCTGGTACTAATTCGGGTCGTATCCAGGAAACACCATCGCTCACTCAAATAGCGATCCCGTAACGGTGCTGTTTCGTTGCTGTCTCGTCTGTCTCTGCCGAAGCAAGAGAATACAATGCCTACATTTTTTTTTCAGCTGTGTCTTGTTAATGTCTAGAAGAATGAATGCTGTAGTAGCTTTAATATCTAAGTAAGGTTGTCGGGACGATATTGGATCAATGACAATACTTCTAGAGAAAAAAATACTTACTATAGACGCCGTTTACGCGCGCGGACTCCTTTACCTGGTGGAGGACCTCCAACCAAAGTTAAGTCTAAGGTAGATTGTTTGAGGACGTCCCAAATTTTGTGAGGGATTGCAACTTGTGCCAAGTCAAAAGGAATGTCTAGCACTCCTCGTGGTAGTGCTTGTATGGTCCACGCGGTATGATCTTTATCTGTAGGAGATATGGTATCATCCCATGTCTCAAGTTTCTTGGCGTCTTTATATACTGGAAGGTATTGTCTTACTTTAGGATCTTCCACTGGATCCAGACTCCTTCAGAAATGTAAGACTGGTTGAATGATTTGTGCCGCAGTCAAAATTCGATTCGATCGCGTATGGCGTTTGTGAGGTACTGCCATGACTCTCATGAGATATAAATCTGAGAGCGTGTCATCGGCTACGTGTTGGGCCGCAGGCCTCACCAAGTAAAAAGCGTCTTTGGCCCATGAAATATGTCCAATGGCATCTCCTTCTTTCCAACTAGGGTGAACGAGAGTGTCACTGCCCGCGCGAGGGTCTTGATCTCCGTCATCGCTCCCTCTTGATGGACTCCTTGCGAACGTGCCGTCCTTATCGCCTTCTCGTTCGGTCGTAGATAAGGTCATTTTGCGCTCTCCTTATTTGCGCCTCCGTGAACTTTCCTTCCGGCACGTTCGACTCCACCCTTTTCCGGGTCTGAGTCCCGCCGCGCTTTTGCGGTCGGTGGCCCGCTTGTTCTCCAGCTCAGCCTCCTCCTTCTCCCGCAATTGGTGCCCTGTAGGCATCCCGTTCCGAGATATCCCCCTTACGGATTAGTGGGACCTCTTTAAAGTCAGCCTCCATCCGTTTGAGTGCTTGATCCACGGACTCATCTTCAAGTAGGAAGGGATCATACTTAATCAGCCTTCGTACATTGACTATTTGAACTTTCCCTCTGCCCCTGATTTTATAATTCAAAGGTCCCATCTGCTCCATGATCTGGTATGGCCCTTTCCAGTCGATGAACAGCTTCGAGCTGACTCCCTGAGGAACCTGAGGATGGTACAGTAGTATAATATCCCCGACCCGAAATCTGACTTGATCCAGGTGTGCCTGCCTGACACCTTCAGCATCAGTCTTCCTGCGCTCCGCCTCTATTTGCTCCGCCTCCATCTTCGCCCGAAGTCTCACCCCAAACAGCTCATCCTGATCTGCCCATGAATCTTTTGGGTGCAGCAGTGAGGCTGGGATGGCGGGCTCACGCCCATATACCAATTGGTATGGCGAGACGGAACCTTTTGAACCACCTGACGCTGTAGAGGGTAGGCAATTCATAGCAAAGGCAAACGAGGATGCTGCCTCCACCCATGCCTTTTGGTTCCCCTTCTTCATACAATACATCTTCAGCGCGGCCTTGAGGGGTCTATGCACCCGCTCTATCTTGCCGTTCGCTCTGGGGTTATAGGCGGTGACATATTGCCATTTCATGCCGTAATATGCAGATAACTTGTCGATGACTTCATTATTAAAGTCAGAGCCTCGATCTGAGCATATTTCTCTCGGCACCCCAATCTGTGAGATGATCCTGTCAATCAACGCCTTGGCTGTTGTTTCGCCCGTAACGTCTTTGACTGGGACCACCCATACATAGTTGGTGGCTCTGTCTATGGCTGTTAGAAGGTATCTGTAACCTTCCGTCGTGACCGGCAAAGGTCCTACAGGATCGGTGTGTAAGAACTCGAACATTCCTAAGTGAAAAGGAAAAGTCCCGATCAGGCCAAAATTCGCCTTCAATGGTGTTTTGGATGTCTGGCATGGGATGCATGCATTGACCTGTTCATCAATATTCTCCTTCATCTTCTTCCACCAGAATCGTCTCGAAATGAACATATGCGTTCTTTGTCGGCCCGGGTGCGCCAGTAGTAGTGGGCAGTTATGAGCAGCGACAAGAATGATGTGTCTGAGTTTCTCAGGAACCCAGAGAGTCCATTTGTCTGGTTGTGGTGCATAGCGCCCGTGTTGGCCTTTGTACCACAAGAGACCGTCTCTCCACCCCATCTCCTTCTGTTGCTCCTTAATCTCCTTCGTCATTTTCAGCTCGTTCGGGTTCTTGTATAGCTGTATTAGCTCTTTGAACTCCGGATCGAGAGCCTGTTGCTGTCTCCATGCAGTGGGTGAGGCTATGTGGATAGTTCCATCCTCTAGCTGCACTCCTATCCTTTCAGGGTTTTCGTCTAACTCCTCCTTGTTCTCCTGCGGGGGTTCCGCATATGCTTCTTGCTTAATCTCTTCTTGTTTTATCTCCGCCTTCATATTCTCATATGCCTCATAGGACCACTCAGCATCCTCGAGGACATGTGCTGTACAACATATCCCATGATCCGGACCTTGCGGGCTATGACGTAGACCCGATCGGTTATATCGGACCCCTCTCGCCATCTGCATCGACTCGATATGATGCACTTCGTATGTGCAGTCTGGGGATAGATCCTCCATTTCTGCTGATGATACGAGAGCTGCCACTTCTGAGTGAAACTCTAGCCTGGAGAGGCTGTCAGCGACAACATTTCGCTTGCCGGGTAGATGGACCATTATAAAATTGAAACATGACAAGAATGCCTGCCATCTCGCTAGACGGCCAGTCTGTTCATGATTCATCAGCCATAGTAAATTCTGGTGATCAGTCCTTATCATAAACTGAGGTCCACCCCATAAATACTCTCTCAACCGTTTGAGGGCCCAGACCACCGCCAGTGCCTCTCTGTCTCGTACAATAGTTTCGCTCCGCCGAGCACAACTTTCTACTTATAAACATGATCGGGCGCAACTTTTTCTCCTCATCTTCCTGTTGTAAGACTGCGCCGATCGCGAACTTTGATGCGTCTGTGTCGACTACCAATTGCTTCGAAAAGTCGGGCATCATCAGCACGAGTCCGCCATCCTTCGGATCTTTATAGATGAGATCTTTGAGCGTGTTGTACGCTTCTAAGGCTTCATCATCCCACTTCTCAAAATCACCGAAGTCGATCATTCTCTCCAACTTAGCCCGAGTTGCACCCCAATTGGGTATGAACTGGCTGTAATATTGCGCCATCGCAAGAAATGAGTGCAGCTCTGTGCGATTCTTCGGCCTCTGCCGGCTCATGATCTCCTTCCTCTTCTCTTTGGATATCGAGACTCTATTGTAAGAGATTTCGTACCCCAAATATGTCACGCTTGTCTTTGCGAGTTGATATTTCTTCAAATTACATTTCAGGCCAAACAGTTTGATACGCCTGAAAATATCTGTTAGATGGTCGATGTGCTCTTCCATCGTATTGGAGTACACGATAATGTCATCGATGTAACAAAATGCGTACTCTCCCGCCTTCTGTCCTCTTCTCCTCATGAAACCTCCCTCTGTCTGGTCACCATATTTGCTACTCAGCATGCTTTGCATCGCTTTCTGAAGGAGTCCGGGGGCCTGTTTGAGTCCCATCGGAAGCACTTTCCACTGATATATCTCCATTCCTATTACAAATGCAGTCAGCCATCTGGACTTTTCATCCAGTGGAATTTGCCAGAAGCCATTCTTCAGATCAATGACTGAGTATAGCTTGGCGTTCCGCAATACTCGCCTTCCTTCTTCAAGAGTAGGTAATGGATTTCGTTCCTCCTCTAAAATTTTATTGACGCGGGCATAGTTAACCGTTAAGCGCCATTCTCTTCCCGGTTTAGGCACCAGTCTCGGTTGGGAAACTATTGGAGATGTCGATCTCTTCAATGAAATCCTCATCGAGTAACTGTCGTGCTTGTTCTTCTGCGATCTTTGCTTCATGTATACTCAGATTTGCCCGTCGTGGCGCCGGGGAAGGCTCAGCACCTGGTATTTTACAAATAACCGCGGTGAAGTCTTCCGGCTTGACACCTCCCGCTTGAGGGGGGTCAAAAATCATTTTGTTCGCCTTCAATCTCTCTTTCAAAACCTCTTTCTCCTTCTCCGTACCTGCTCCTCCTGGCTATTTCTCGTCTATCGCCGCCTTAAACTCCTCCTCTGACATTCTCTTGTGATGCTTGAGGGGTGCTCTGTCCTCCTCCAAGCCCAACTCTTCTTCTGATATATTGTCCATTCCCGTTTTTTCATATGTGGCAGTGTCTGGTTCGTCGTCCTCCGCCAGACCTATCAACATATCTATTAATCTCGCACATTGCAACGGAGCTTTTCGGGTGTAGAAACCATCGAAGCATGTGAATGCTTGAGGAATCAATTTCAACTTGTCCTGGTCTCTGAGCTTCCGCTTGTATGCACTGCTCTGCTCACGAGTCCCGAGACGACAAGCCATCACTAAGTGCTGCTTCCGTGAGGGCACCGGTATCGGATGATCAATAAGCCGGTCCCGTATCTCCTGCGCCCATATCGCCTTCTCATTGTACGGGAGTATAACCGTATATGGTTTATTGTTTTCAAAAAGAGTGCGCAGGCACTTTTTCACTTCTGTCAGTGAGCGCGGCCACGTAGGCTCGTCACCCCAGAATTCAGTAATAAAGCTTTTAATATCTTCTGCCGGGATATCAGGGAGTCGTCCCTTTCTCCTCGGTATAAACTCCTGTCTGCCCTTTTCTTCCACCTTTACGTGAAAGCAATACCCGTTGGTAATATATACATCGGCCCCTGATCCTTTTCCAAATCTCGCCAGCGATGGGCACCTTTTCCCAATGCATATAATCTCCTCTTTCCTCTTTTCAATGAGATCGTCTATCGGCTTTTTATCCCATTGTGTAGGGACTGTAGCCGTATAGACCTCCGCCTCTCTCTTGTCTGACAGGGTTGAACCATCTTTAGACACCGCGTCCGTTGGCATATATGCCTCATATGCGTGTGTAATGGCCACCTGTTTCCCTGCCGATGCTACCCCTAGGTGTAGGCCTCGTATGAGTCAATAGCATGGAGAGAGTCGACAGTATATTCTTCTCCTGGCTCTACGCCGTATATAACTCTTTTAGCGGCGCAATCAATCACTACGTTCGTTGTCGCCAGTTGGTCGTACGACAAAAGAACAGATCCGTGGTATTCGGGGACAACGTACAGGTCCACTCGATATACTCGTCCGGATTTCAGTTTAAAATTTAAGGTGATGATGCCCGTTATGTCCGTCCGACTACTAACTCCTTTCAAGGTGCCCGATGATTTTTTCATATTAGTTTCTAACCACGCATGGTGTTTCGTAGTAAATTTCCGGCCGACAATATTAATATCGCCATAGTATCATTACCAACGTTTATAAAGGTATTTAATGTTTCACAAAAAAAATTTGTATAGCATAAAGCGTCTGGCCGGTGACTTTTTAAGGCCAATCCAAGGAGCTTTTGTTCTAAAATCTGTATCCTTTTCTCGAGGTTCGCCTCCTCCTCCCTTTCTGCCGTTTTCGTAATGTCTGTTTGGGTATTGTTCACAGGCTTTCTCTGTTTGAGACCGTGAGGAGAGGTTGATGTCCTCCATCCTCCTTGTCTGTTTTCTGTCTCGGCAAGTTGATAAGATTTGCCGGTTCTATTCTTACTTTCTTCGGCTGTGGCTGCGACGGGCCCGCCTGCTTTCTCTTTGCCAGCGCTTTACTCGCCTGCCTATTAGCAGCATGCATGCACTGTTTGTTGTCGTGATGGGTGTACTGGTATTGTACTACCTTTGAGTTGGTCTGTGGCCTGCTGTGGGCTCTTAGACTCACTGGTACCCTTGGTTGGTACCTGCACAGGGGTGTATTGTGCAATGTTTGTTGTTCGTTTTTCTTCCTCCTTCTCTAGTCATTGGACTACCTCAAATCTGTTACCTGAGTCGGCATCAGTGTCGGTAGTGGTTGCGCCTGATGTCGCATAGGCCTGTGGTGCTGAGGAACTCGAGGTTGAGCTCGAGCCGTCTGCCCAGCCCCCATCTCTGTGGTACGGGCGCTCTGCGCTGCCTTATCCACCTCGGCCAACCCATCTTCCTCCTCCTCTACCTTGACATACACCTCTTCCTCCTCTTCTCACAAATCCTCTCTCCCTCCCGCGAGTGTATGTGCCTCGTGCGAAAGGGGCTCCTCCTCCTCGATTGATTCCTCTCCCTCCTCCTCTTCCTCGTGTTCCACCTCTTCCTCTACTTGCGGCTATTATGGCTGCCGTCTTCTGATTATCTCTAGGGATGCTGTCTGGCTGTCGATCCTCTGACAAGCGGTCACTACTTCGGTCCACAACATTTTTGGGCTCACGGCCTTAGTCGTGGCCTCAAAGACGCTCATCTCCAAAAGTTCAAGTGCTTTACTTTGTCGAAGGTTTTGCAGTCTTGCATGAGCAGTGTGAGCTTATTTTTGTTGTAGACATGCAAAGCACTGAGGAAATATAGGAGTATGGCTCTGTGGTTATAAAAGAGAGTGTTCTGGGTGCCCACATTTGTTAAGACAGATGCAAGCTGAGTGACAGACTGCAACTGCTCCGATACTAAGACTCGAAAATTTCAAACCCAATCAATGTGCCCGTGCACAAGTGTTGGCATCCACTTGCCTTAAAGTATCGAATGAGGGCAGCAATGGCCAGAGTACAACGCATCTCTGCATGTCCACATTTCCTTGCTAGCTCCTCCTCCTCTGTACTTCTCGTAAGTTATACGATCAAAACCAGCTTCAAGGAGGGATCGATCAAAGAGATGTTCTAGGACTTCATACTCCTGCTCCACCTCACACTGGTTTTGCTGGAAGCATCTGTCCATCTCATTGAACTTAGTCATGAGGGTCTTCTCTGTGTCAGCCTCATTGGCAGTGATAGCATAGAGCTTAAGGCCCACTCCCCCAATTTTGATTTTAGCTAGGGCTGCCTGCAGCGCCTGCTTTTTCTTCTGGGAGTCAGTCAAGTTAATTACTGTCCCTCCCCCTTGGGGTCCTCCTCCTGAGGGTCCTCCTCCTGCTTTCTTGGGAGCTGGGTTAGATGGTAGGTGGAGCCGTTGGCTGTGGAGCCACCCGTGCTACTGCCATTGCCACAGCTATCTTCTCCTTCTGCTCCTTCTCCTCTTTCTGTCTCGTCTCTTCTTCTTTCACCTGTCGTGCTAGATGAGTCACGAACTGTGCAAGTCCTGTGGCACTAGAGAGGAAGTGTGCCTTTTCTCTCATGGAAGACTTATCAGCTCTGTTATTATTTGGGATTGTTGTGAGAGGGCCTTTAATGAGAGTGTGATTCTTCGTGTGGGCCCATTGCTTCCATGTTGGTTTTTGCTCCTTCCCCTCAACGAGGCCCTTATGGAGTTGTGTGAGGCGTTCAAGCACCTGACAAGACTGGTCAACCTCCTCGTAAACAGGATGTTGCCTTGTATTGTCTTTCAGGGCTTTGTACATCTCGTTGTAAGCCCGTGTGAAGGCAGTTACAAAAGCCTCAAGGGCAAACTCAATGCCACTTTGGTTTCTACCTTCGAACTTTCTTTCTAGATTCTTGATATCAGTGGGGACACCACAGACAGACAGCCATGCTGCAGTTGTGCGTTTATTTTTCCACTGTATGTTTGTGCGTTCATGAAATTCCGCAACGAGCACAGCAGCGTAGAGTGTTGCAGATATGTCGTATATGTCGCACAGTGTAAGAGTGTCGCCATATTTGATATCCTGCAATGGCACTCTTTCTTCCTCAAACCTCACTTTGATGAAGAGAGGCTTCGCAAGGCCGGGAATTTTGATCAGGAGGTTGCTTTGACCTTGTCCTGGTCTATTCCTTTTCTCGTAAGGAATGTAGATGTGTGTTTTATAGTAGGTTGGGTAGTTAAGGAAGAAGGACTCTTCATCATCATATGTAGCCAACTGTTCCCATGTATTTGGGACATTCTGGCCAACATCCTCCATCTCCTCCCTCTCTCTGCCTCTGTCAGTGGAGAGCCTCCAGTCTGACCTGCACTCGCTTCTTGTGCATCACCCCCCCCTGTCGGCTCTACATCGGCTGTATACGTATACTCCTCTCTCTCCTCTCCATCTCTATCCCCCCTCTCTTCTGAGTACTGAGTCTCCTGCTCCTGCTCCTCTCCTCCCTAACTAGGACCATAATCAGTTGGTGTCACACCAGCCTGCTCATTCTCGTCTTCCATCTTATGTTATGAGAGTCACGTCTGCTTTTTTTTTTTTTTTTTTTTTTTTTTTTTTTTTTTTTTTTTTTTTTTTTTTTTTTTTTTTTTTTTTTTTTTTTTTTTTTTTTTTTTTTTTTTTC
>WBZZ01001168.1:115000-117500 GCA_019918135.1 Paulinella micropora | reverse complement strand
ATTGAACATACCGGTCTATTTCTGGACCAGTATTTTCATTGAACATACCGGCCCGTCTGGAAGTGTTGGAACTGCCCTTGCGGGGGTGTCATTAGAGCTTATCGTCAATTCTTCGTACTCCCCTCACGGGTGAGACGATGGAGGCGCATGTGCAGAAATGCATCAGCCATTGACAGAGAAGCACTATTATTATTATTATTATTATTATTATTATTATTATTATTATTATTATTAAATCTGCCTTGGAGTGTTGACTGTGACATATTTGAGGGAAATCCCGATGAAAAAACCTAGTCACACTTGCTAAGCAGAGTTCCAGCCCAATGGCCTGAAGGCGTTAAACTGTGACGCCAACTCATAACCCTTTGGTGGTAGATGCTGGGGAGGAGGGTCGTTGCGCGCGTAAAAGATCTTAAACTCCGCATATGCTGGTTGATAGCCCAGGACCCAGCAGACACCAGATTGTTATGGGTGGGGTTTCGAGGCAGCTCTAGCAACCGCGCTTGGTGTATGCACTTGCACATTCGGTGACGTCTTGCAAGAGGTTGCTGGGACTGCGGAATAACCTCGGCTTAGTGCAGTCTTGCCCTCAGGAGCTCCATCGGTGGCCCCGATCATCAGGCGAGAGACTGACACGGGGGGGGTGGAGGACCTCGAACAAGGGTATTGGAGGCTTATGTCTGTTGAGGATATGCCATTAGCTGCATCAGTACGCCTCAGATATAGTATTATTATTATTATTATTATTATTATTATTATTATTATTACTAGGGGCTGCGCCAACACCTGAAAGGATGGTTTGCGGTGCGCTCCGCGCACCCCCCCCCCCCCCCCCCCCCCTTCGGGCTGGGGTTTTCGGGGGGAGAGCCCCCCCGGACCCCCCCTTTCCCGACGACAGGGTACGTTCAATCGCCGGAGGTACCAGCAGAACGCAAGTGTAAGCTCTGGTGGCACAAAAACCTTAAATCTCTGGTTTTTGTGCCACCCGCCACCAAAACTTTTTTATCTCCGAAGAGAGCGCACGGAGAGGTGTCGGGTACACCAAACATCAGCCTCAAACTCCCTCAGGTGTGCGCAAACTGCGCCTGGTGGCGCAAAAACCTCAATTTTCCGGTGTGTATGCCACCCGGCGCCACAATTTTAATATTTTCGAAGAGAGCTCATCAAGAAGTGTCAGATACACCAAACATCAGCCGCTAACTCCTCTGGTGTGCGCAAACGGCGCTTGGTGGCACAAGACCTCAATTTTCTGGTGGGTGTTGGAGTAGGGGTGGGGGGTTTGGGGAGAAGAAAAATGGAAATTGTGTACCCCCCCCCCCCCCCCCCCCCCCCACACACAGACACACGCACCACACCCACCCCCGCATTTCCGCACCCCTGTCCCTATAAATCATGGTTTGTGGGAACCAGGAGGAGTTGGGAGCTCATATTGACAGGGTGGCTAGCCGCAGACTCGATGTTGATGCTGATATAATTTTTTTGGAATTCACGCAAATATTTGCGTTAGGGGAGTGTCCTGAATGCCAAAATTCCTTGTTTTCTTTAGAGTACTTGCCGGTACCTCTGGCAATTAAACGTACCCTGTCGACGGGGCAGGGTGGGGTCGGGGGGGCCCTTCCCCCCCGGGAACCCCAGCCCAGATTGTCCGTACCGTTTTGGTCGCGGGTGGCACACAAACAAGAAATTTGAGATCTTGTGCCACCGGGCGCCGTTTGCGCACACCAGAGGGATTTAGCGGCTGATATTTGGTATATCTGACACTTCTTGACGAGCTCTCTTCGAAAATCTGAAGATTGTGGTGCCGGGTGGCGTAAACCAGAGAGTTCAGGTTTTTGCGCCACCAGGCGCCGTTCGCGCACACCAGAGGGAGTTTGAGGCTGATGTTTGGTGTATCCGACACCTCTCGGTGAGCTCTCTAGATCCAAAAGTTTTGGTGACTGGTGGCACAAAGACCAGAGATTTTAGATTTTTGTGCCACCAGAGCTTACACTTGCGTTCTGCTGGTACCTCCGGCGATTGAACGTACCCTGTCGACGGGGAAGGGAGGGTTCGGGGGGCTCCCCCCGGGAACCCCAGCCCTGCAATCGTACGTACCCCACGCGAATTAGCCGGCACCAAAATGAATGGCAGAGAATGCCCTAAGCCTCTAAGAGTTGTGCCGGAAGGGTTTACGCCGGTTACCTCCGTCAATTGAACGTACCCTGTCGACTGTGGAAAGGGGGGGGGGGGGGGGGGTCCGGGGGGCCCTCCCCCCGGGAACCCCAGCCGCAATTGCCAAAGCGAATTCGCCGGCACCAAAATGAATGGCTGAGAATGCTCCAAGGCTGTAAAAGTTTTGCATGTGAGAATGAGAAGAAAAACGACCTTGGGAAGAGGAAGGGGGGAGGGGGGGGGGGGGCCTTTCAGGTGTTCGCGCAGCCCCTAATTATTATTATTATTATTATTATTATTATTATTATTATTATTATTATTATTATTAGGGAGTACATAGGCCATTGGT
>WBZZ01001168.1:77500-80000 GCA_019918135.1 Paulinella micropora | reverse complement strand
ACACATTGAGCTGAGAAAATTCCCCGCTGCTCGCCCGCTCTGCTGTGGTGTCTTTGTTAATGATTTGGCTTGTAGTGTGTCTCTGTGTTGGCTTGGCGTGGGGTCGCCTGTGTTTGGCTTGGCTTGCTCGGATCTGCGCTTCCGACGCGCTGCTTGCCTGCGTGCGTGCGTGCGAGTTCGCGTGGCATTTTGTTGTGTTGTTGTTGTTGTTGTAATGGGAGGGGGGGGGGGGGGGGGCTGGGGGTTGAGCATGTGTGGCTGCTTGGACTGCAGCAAAAGGCGGCGCTACAACGACGAGAAGGACAAAGACCGCGGTCAACGCTCTCCTCAACCACACTCCGCCTGCACCTGGCATGTTCCGTGTGTCTATGTAAAGGGGGGGGGGAGTGTGTGTGTTTGTGTGTGTGTGTGTGTGGGGGGGGGGGGGGGGGGGGGGGAGATCGAGTGGGTAGGTGCAATTCACATATACACAGACATATGCACAGACACATACATATACATATATATTTACCTACACGTAAGCGTAAAGATATTCATATGGTTATACACATGCACATGAATATACATATATGCAGGTCGACCCAGGCCCCGTTCGGCTGGTGGTGGTGGCAGTCGGGGCGGTTCAGGGCGCGGTCTACAACACGCACACAGCACAGCACAACAGCAACAGCGCAGCATCACATAGCACAGCGCATCACATATCACACAGCTGGCGGTGGTGGCAGTCGGGGCGGATCAGGGCGCCGCCAACAACACAGCACAACACAGCACATAACATACATATACATACATGCATACATACATACATACATAAATACCTACATACATACATACATACATACATACATATATACACACACATACACACATACACACATACACATACACACATGCATACATACATACATACTGCATTCATAATAACATACATACATACATACATACATACATGCATGCATACACTGTACGTTTTGTCTCTGTGGCAGGCGGCGCTGGCGACCACGGCGGCGCGTCACTGAGCTCCAAGCCCTACCAGCATGGCCCCTCCGGCCCGCGGTCCGCTGCCTGCCTGTGCTGGACTGTGCTGCGCTGCGTTGGGGTTGCTGTTGCTGTGGTCGTGGCTGTGTGGTGCTGTTGCTGTGGTACTGGCTGTGTGGTGGTGGTGGCGGTGGCAGGAATGATGCTGATTAGCTGCTGCTGTGCTGTGCTGTGGCTGTGGCTGTGGCTGTGTGCTGGTGGTGGGCGTTGCGGAGATGGCGTGATGACTGCTGTGGTGTTGTGCTGTGCTGTGCTGTGCTGCGTACAGAGGTGCCATGTCCGTGGACCCCTACACGCACAAAGGAGGGCCCCCTGCACAACCCTACGGTCTCTCTCTCTCTCTCTCTCTCTCTCTCTCTCCTCTTTCTTTCTTCTCTCTCTCTCTCTCTCTCTCTCTCTCTCTCTTCTTTCGTCTTCTTCTGCGTGGCCCAGGCTTGTCTCCTACCAGGGATGGCTCTTCCTACATATTTATCGTACAGTGTAATGCACTGTAATGTGACTTAATTGAACGTAACGTAACGTATTGTCCTGGCATGTCATGTCATGTAACGTAACGTAACGTAATGTAACGTAATGTAATGTAATGTAATGTAATGTAATGTAATGTAATGTAATGGGTAATCTAATTTAGTGTTATGTAATGTGATGTACTGTAATGTACTGTAATTTAATGTAATGAATGTAATTTTATACAATATGGTGTAATATATTGCAATATAACGCAAATCAATGCACTTTAATTCAATGTGCGTGTCGTGTCGCAGGTGGCAGGTACGACCGGTCCGGCGAGCGTGACCGCGACGACCGGTCCGCCGCACGCAACGGCGGGGGCCGGCGAGACAATAGTCGGGACGGCCGAGATCGGCCAGACAGCAGGGGGGACAGCAGGGACGGCCGGGGGCGCGCGGGGAGCCGGCCGGGGGCCGGGGGCGGAACAGGCGGGTCAGACAAGGGCGGACAGCCAGTCGGCCCCGAGATCGTGTGGGAGCAGCACAGAACAGAAGAGTGGTTCACGGAACTGTACAACGGCGAAGTGCTGGCGGCGGCCATGGCGAGCGCGGACAAGGAGAGGGAGAAAGCCTACTTGCGCTTCAAGGAGCGGTTCGAGCAGGGGTTCTTGACGGAGCAGGTGGGACAGGACGTGCCGCTCGAACAGCCAAACAAGCCGCACAAAGCGGACAGCACGGACAAAACAGACAAGGAAGAGAAGGAAGACGAGACGGACCAGCCAGCCGACGAAGACAAGCCGGACACAGACGATAGTGCAGACAAGACAGACCAGCAGGCCGACGATAAGCCTGCCTCCTCCTCCTCCTCCTCGTCCTCGTCTTCTTCTTCTCTCGCCTCACTGTATTCCTCCTCTTCCTCCTCGCATGGCCCGCGCTTCGTGCACAAAGCCATCGAGCTGGCTCAGATCCACCCGGCGGAAAAGTACAAGTCCATACGAGATGCAGTCAAGTCG
>WBZZ01001168.1:42500-67500 GCA_019918135.1 Paulinella micropora | reverse complement strand
ATCCATCCATCCATCTATCCATCCATCTATCCATCCATCTATCTATCTATCTATCTATCTATCTATCTATCTATCTATCTATCTATCTATCTGTCTGTCTATCTGTCTGTCTGTCTGTCTGTCTGTCTATCCATGTATCCATTCATCCATTCATCCATCCCATCGCATCGCATCACATCCCATCTATCTATCTACTATCTATCTATCTATCTATCTATCTATCTATCTATCTATCTATCTATTTTAGGTCGACAAGTGGTGTCGTACGAAGACTTCGACGCGTTCGATGACGCCTCCGAAATGGTCACTGCACGACTCTCTCTTTCCTCCCTCTAACCTCCTACCTCCCATCCCATCTATCCCATCTATCCCATCCTTGTCACTCCAGCCATCTCGTCCTTGCCTCCATCCTCGCATCTTCATCTATCCATCCCATCTATCCCATCCTTGTCTTTGTGTAGTTTGTTGTATCATGTGTGTGTGCGTGCGTTGTTTTGCTTAGACGTTGGATTACGGGTTTGGCACCAAGTTCAACGTGTCTGTGGGAAAGCCCATCAAGCCGCCCGAGTAAGTTAATTTATTAGTGCCACCGGCCATCAGTATACCGGCCATTTGTGTAAAGAGGAACGCCTTGCAAGACGTGCGAGCAGGCCGACGGTGGCTTCGCATCTCGCAGATTCGAGTGAGGTATTGAACTACATAAAGTGTGGTTCAGTTTATGAAAGAATTGCGCTTCAGTAAAGATCTGACGGTCGGCAACAGTGACTGAATACTTGATTGCTTTCAGTGATGTTTTTGGCACTTTCCTTCTGACACATACTTCGACTTTCCACCTTACTACCTGGAAGTGGGAGAGTCATAACTCATGGCGACCCTTTAATATCATGAATACTGATTGATAGTTAATATATGACATTTCTGTTACTGGTGGCTACCTTTTTACAGATCGCCTATTAACAAGCCAGGATTTTATTTTTGTAATCATATGTAGTTAGCTGCCCATCAAAAGTCTAATAAATGACCGCGAAGTTTTCACTTAATTTCCATGTACGATTTAATTATTTAAGCGATTACTTTGAATATTAATATTACATAAAAGAAAATTAATTTAGGTATGATGGTTCCTGCGTAGTAAGCATTCTTGCATCTAACCAGTAACTTTTTACCTAGTCCCTCCGGCCTGAATTTGTTTTTGGTAAAAGGGGGGTGTCTGCGTGCTTAACTCTAATCTCTTTTGTTTGAACCATCAATCTGTTGAGAGGGTGGCCTCTTCGTTCTTTGGTAATTTCATTAGTTTCCTCGCTGTTTTATTCACAGTTTTTATGTTCATAGGGACCCCTGACGCTTGACAAACAACATGCGCAACCTTCCGACTTCGTGCAAATTCGCCACCGGGCACTGCAGTAGGAACAAAAGACTGGGGAAAATTCAACAACCCAAAATGTACTGGCTTAATTATTAATGGTGCCACGGACCGCTTATCTCGCCCAAGCAATCGTCCAAAAGCCATGTACTGACACACCTGCCGACTACCGTGACAATATTAAATACACAAAAAAGCAAGGCAGGACAATCACTCGACAAGAGCTCGTCGGACAGTTCTAAAAAAACATGTCAGGAAAGAAAAAACGTTTGAGCAACTCAGCATGCTCATTAAAGAGGCCTTTACCGACTCCTTTCAGAGTCCACCGGTCTTGTCTCACACAGAGCTCTACCAAAGGGAGGGAAGGCAATTTAATATATTAATATAAAGAGAATTCTGACAACGACAGTACGTCACGCAAAACTAAGATAAGTGTAACGAAACATTCAAAAAAGAGAGGGAAAATATAATGACCGTGTCCCTACTTATCTAGAAATTTCTACTGAAGTTACTACTGCCACTAGAGTGCCGGGCATAGTGTCCACTGGACGGTATCACTAAATAATCAAGTGGAATTAGTATTATCCGTCCTTATGACAAATCAGTCAAACTACCCTAGTAACGGTAACTCCGGGAAGTAGATAGGTAGATAGATAGATAGATAGATAGATAGATGAGATGTCGTAAAGGAATGTAGTCCTTGCAAAGGAACGCAGTTTCACATCAAACAATAATTTGTGTACTGTGCATGTGTCCGGGATGGGAATCACGGGTAGACTGTGTTCTGGAAAAAGAAGAGGAAGGACGATAGATAGATAGATAGATAGATAGATAGATAGATGATAGGTAGGTAGGTAGGTAGGTAGGTAGATAGATAGATAGATAGATAGATAGATAGATAGATAGATAGATAGATAGATGGATAGATAGAAACAGATAGATAGATAGATAGATAGATAGATAGATAGATAGATAGATAGATAGATAGATAGATAGATAGATAGATAGATAGATAGATAGATGTCGATAGATGGATGGATAGATAGACAAAGAGTAAGAGTAAGAGTAAGAGTAAGGGTAAGAGTAAGAGCAAGAGTAAGAGTAAGAGCAAGAGCAAGAGCAAGAGCAAGAGCAAGCGTAGGCGGTCCAAGCAAGTCAAAAACAACCTCCAAAACCCAACAAACGCTTCTACGAGCCACCTGGGCGACTCACCAAAGAAAACCACGCCCTTCCTAGCCACACCATCAAACACCACACTCCGAGCCTTCATCAGCGCCCATCCCACCACCCCGTACCCCATCCACAACCCCCACAACTTTACCTAGCACCATCTTTACTCCTCAAAACCCACCCTCACCACCCCTACTACAACCCCCACCAGCTTTCTTGCGGGGTTTTTCGCTCCCAACGTTGACCCGTCCAATCACACACCTTCCCTGCCTCGCAACACACACCTTCCCTGCCTCCCAACGCCCACTCCAGAACTCCCAGTCACCACACACCAGTTGGGACCCCTCTAGGCACTTCCCTCATTCCCCAGAAGCTCCCAGAGCCCCGTTTTTCCTTGTTTTTTTTTTGTTTTTACCCACACAACCCCCAGCCTTAATTCTCACCATCCTTTTGCCTGACCATAATATCACCTCGTTTCCACGCCACGACCGTTTCGCGCCTGGCCGGAAACAGGGTCAGGTGCCACTTGACTAGAGCGAATTGTGCTGTACTCACACTTTCAAACGCAAACAGCGGCTTGTCCAAACACGTGACCGGGGAAAAGGTTCATTGAATCCACACGCGGTTTTCTTTGCGCGATCCCCTTCAGCATGAGCATGAGGCTCTTGGCATAAATATGAGAGAAAAACAACCTAGCTAGAGCAGTGTGCCCCCAGATACTCCTGCAACTGCTCCCTCAGATACTCCTGAAATTGCTTCCCTCAGATACTCCTGACATCGCTGTGTTGGTTTTCCTGTGTTGTTGTATGTGTGATCATACTGGTGATCTTCGATGTATGCATTAGTTCGGTTACCTTGGCTTTCTTGCAGGTCGACTGTCGACTCCAGCCAGCGTCGAACCTTTCTGTTCTCGTCCTGCGCCAAACAACGACATACCGTGTTTCTGCAATGTCGAAAACAAACCTCAAGACCCTCAGTTTCAGCTCTCTTGACGGCGTCGAAACTGACCTGAATGATATCCATTTTGAGGGCGATATAATTCCAACTGCCGAGGTGGACTATATGGTCTCTGCGCAAAATAGGAATCCTGAGGTAGGTCTGAATACACTTTCACCACATCGTTTTTGCTTCTGCGTTGTTGAGGTGTGCAACAAGTCGTTGCGAGATTCCTGATCTCGACTCACTGCAGCACAACTTTTACTCAGGCGAACCCTTTTGCATGGCTTGCAGGTATTTGGACAAAACGCGGAGAGTGTCGCGATCGCCAAGGGCTTGGGCTGGAGGTTCGAAAAGCGCGGCATCCAGACAGCCGAGAGCGAATCTGATCCTAGACAAATGCTGAATTTCCGACGTTCGGAACCTGATCCTAGACAAACGCAGAATTTCCGACTTTCGGGCGGCACGAGGGAGATGGAGTTGGATTGCTCGGACTTCTCCCAGGTCAAGCGAGCTAAAATCGGCCACGACATCGACTCGCCGCCAGAAATGCATACCCCTGTCGAAACCCCCGTGCGTTTGCATTTCCAAAATGACGCTACGGTGAGGGCTTCGCCTATTACTGGTGCACGAACTGGGGAATGGGGAGTGAGAAGACTTCCCCAACAGGAGCAATCTTTGCCAGGAGAAGCAGCGGTGTATTCTTCACCTCAGCTGCCAAACCTTGCTACCCCTGCCGTGCGTTCTTTGAGCGCCCCGTCCCCAACTCAGTCTCCGCTCCCTGATCTTGCCTCACCTCCGAGCACTCCCAGCCTGGTTTCACGTCTCATGAGGTCTGTGCGATCGCCAGCATCTTCCTCACGAGCTGTGCCGTTCTCTTCCTACCCCTTGGACTCCCCTCTCGGATCTCCTCGATCTGCATCTCCATCTCGATCCCCTCGGCAAGACTTAACACACTTATCTCAAGAAGAGCGCAGGCTACTCATCCGTGCCGCCATCAGGTCTTCAGGCTTCGTCTAAACTCATCGCGGCTTGAAGCAACCACAATGATGAGGACAAAGATCAGCACGAGAAATTATTTTCGCTGAATTTACGGGATTTCCGGAAAATTTTCTGCTCAATCTGAGAATTTTCTCCATGTGAACGGTTGGCCCCTGAAGAACTGCAGTCCCTCGCCTAGACTTCTTCTCGACCGAGGTCAGGGAATGAATAACGTCGTCGATCTATATCATTATGATATTACGCATCATATGTACATATACACGTATTTTTTTCCGATGCTTGAGATACCCTAAGCTGAGACAACATAAGAAAGCTCTTGAAGCTTTCAAATGGTGCACGCAAAATGGGTAGTACTTCAAACATGGACTCGAAAGAAAAAAGAAAAAATAAATAAATAATAAAGATAGCAGCATACCTAGTAACTACCGCCCGATCTTATTGCTACCTATTATTGCGAAAATATTTGACACCATATAAATAAGCAACTCATGACGCACCTCCACCATAGTATAATATCACATACCCAATATGCTTTCCGCCCTGACTCATCCACGACTATGACCATACAAACAATCATAAATTAAATAATTGCACATAAAAATAATGACCTGGTCCTCGCTCGCTTTTTACATAGACCTCTCCAAGGCCTATGATACTGTCGGGGCCTAAGTTCCATCAAGAAACCTCGATCAATGCCCTTTTTTATGGCTCAATTGTTCTTTATGGTCCTTGTTCGTACATATATATATACTTTATGTTGCATCAATTATCTATCAAATACTTACTAGAATATACCACTAACTCACCAAATTTTGCATGTAGATGAGAAAGTATGATCACGTGCAGGGAGTCTAAATGAATTTCTTAGCTTTATTATTGACATCGCACTTATTGACCTACGTTCACGCACGTTGCTTGCAGCTTGTCATGGGTCATCCTACTATCATTCGTGTCTGTTTATATGCATCATCTTCACGTAAACCACAATTATTATCCCAAGATGATGCATTACTGCAGCTGAAGTTATTAACGCTGATAGAAACAAACTAGGTTTCCAGCAAAATAATTGAATTATATATTATACAAGTTAACAAATACACTGTAATCAATATATAAAAGTAAACAAAATAAAAATAAAAAATGAAATATTAAAAGACTGTCAACATTTTCATTTACACTAAACGTAATATTATATATAAAATTTAAGAACGCTTGCTCAACGATTTCGTTGAGCTGAAAAAAGCATGTACGTAAGCGAACATAAAGTACGAACAATAGCGAACAAATTGAAAGAAAACAGCATTTTACAGAGAGAAGTCACAGTGTAGGACCAGTGAGGCTGAGGTGAAAAAAGCCTAAGGAAAAGTGTAATGCCCCCAGTGATAGCTCGTAGAAAAAGTCGGTAATATTAATACAACCAACACAAGTGATCCTCAAAAGATGATATTAATAATGATGTCTCGTTATATTAGCTAAGTGAAGCCGCCCCGAAAAAGAAAGCGGCAAAAGACAAGTAATAAAGTATCAAAGGTCCGAGGGCCAATCCGGACAAACGAAACTGGAAAAAGGGTACTTTTTACCGGCTATCAGGGGGGTGATGCCTACAGTACACCCTCCCGATTTTATGACTGTCGGAAATAGCCTGGCATTTTCGTCCGCATTTTATTAAGCCTCAGCTGCGGTCCGAGTTATGACTCACTCAACGTCTGCTTCAGTGAGAAGCTGCCGCCCGACTCCCTTATCGGCCTCAAGGCTCACAACCTTTGAGCAACTCAGCATGCTCATTAAAGATATCTTTACCTACTCCTTTCAGAGTCCACCGGTCCTGTCTCACACAGTTACCAAAGGGAGGTAAGGCAATTTAGTAAAGAGAATTCTGACAACTACAGTACGTCACGTCGCAAAACTAAGATAAGCGTAACGGAACTTTCAAATCATTGAAGCTGGAGGCAAAGTATATAATGACTGTACTCCAGTTATTATTACTGACTACTTATCTAGAAATTTCTACAAAGACTCTCGGCAAAGTGTAGTGTCCGCTGTATCACTAAATAAGTTTATTAAGTGGAATTAGTATTGTCCGTCCTTATGACAAATCAATTGTTACGATAGTAGGATATTTAATAAACAGATAACTGTTACTAACGATATGAAGACTCAGGCCGTGACTTGATACCTAAAGTAGTGACTCCGTAATCTCCAGACCAATGCAGTGATAGCAGTCAGACCGGAACGATAAGTATTACCATTATATACCGGATGGGCCGGCATAATCCCTTCTCCCCCCCGAGCGCGCTCACCAGTATGCGCGCGAGGACGATCTAACTGACCCCCCCGCTCGGACCAACCTCGGGATAAAATGCAAATACGAACCTGAGTGACGGTCAACGCCGTACGCGTATTAACGAATTAAACAAAATTGCCGCTTTGAAGTTCTGCCAAACGCCAATACTTACACTCCGTAAGATTTTGATTAATTTCCCGTTAAGCCATTCGATGATGCTTCAATCTGCGCCCCACTTCGCCCGTTGAATCAGGTTTCCGCCACCCCGTGCCCAAAATCGTTATCCCCCGCCGTTGAGACTGAAAACTTGCCTCTTACCCTCAATTCCCCGTAACCGGCCCCCAGTCACTCATCGTCCCCCCGACCTAGTGTCGGTCTATAATATCCCGCACGTGTTCTTTTTTTTCCCGCTTCCACAACTCCGCTGATCCCATTGATCCGCTGCCCGCCAGGTTGTGCTATTGCTCGATCGATCCTCATGCTTCGCCGCCTGTCTTGGTGTCCCGAAGCCGTCCCCGTCTCGAACAGGCTCGATCCGACGTGCGGGAGTCGCCCCCAACGCGTGCAAGCCCGAGCCGATGCACTGAAACCGCCCCCAACCCGTGCAAGCTCGATCTGATGTCATATCCGCATTGATGCTTCTGGCTTTTAATAGCCTCGTAGTGCCCTCTCGGTACGCTGTAGTCCCGGTCGCCCAGCCCAGAGGTAACATAGGCAAGGAAAGGCTCCCCCGGACCTTTGCTACCCCCACCAAGGCCCCTCCAGCTCTGAAACGCCATGCTTGAAACGAACCTGAGAGCTGATAACACGAATGATATACATACCCACTATCTATTCATCACTTCATCCCTTCTCCCCCCAAAAAGATCCATGTCCCCCTTTGATCCCCTTCATAGCCCCCCTGTGTAATATTCTCACTCTGGTTTCCCCCTCACCCGATCGCGAGTGTCAGAGTTGCCGCTTTTCCGTTGTCCTCTTCCTCGTTCTTCTCGTCGTCTTTCTCATCTTTCTTGTTTCTGCCCCGCGCCCCCTCCCCTCTCACTATTCTATCCCCTTGCTATTCCATCCACCCCCAACTATATATATCCTATCCATCCTATTGACTATCCCTATTTGTTATCCCCTGTCTTCCTCCCCTCTCGCTATTCTACCCCTCTCTATCTAAAGTGGATTAGTCAGTATGTATTAGCCCCATACTCGACCCGTATGCCCCTTTTATCCGCTGATATAAGAAGAATATATAGAGTTCGATGTCATCGCTCGTCACAGAGCGGAATAATACAAGGTCTTGTGCCGATCCGCTCCCCAGTTTCCCCCAATGAGCCTATAAGGCATAAGACATGTATGTCATTCATTTCCCGATATATCCGCTATGTCCGATAGGGCAACAGTCCGCTATTTGACGCAAGCCCGCATAGTTGCATAATATGTGAGTTTGATATTTTCCCCTATAATCCCGCAAAGTCACATAATATTGTAAATTTTTATAACCCGTGAGCCCGTATAGTATAATAATCTTCTCGCATATATATGTCTAATCCGCGTCTTTACAATGTGTACCTCGTTGGTATAGAGTTCATGTCACAAGCCCGTCGCCGTACCTGTGAGTAAAAGTATACCTCTCCCCCCTCTCTGATCGTCAGTCATCTTCGATCTCGTGTATCATTCATATTCTCATCACCCCCTCATAAAGTCCCGTAATTCATTTACACCGTTATCACCCCATCATATACCCGCGAGTCATTAAAGCCGATATCACCCCGTCATATACCCGCAATTCAGTAATACTGTCATCACCCCGTCATATACCCGCAATTCATATTCTTTTCATCTCATCTTTTCTCATCTTCTTTTTCATCGTTCATTATTTTCCATTCATATTCTATCTTTTCGCTCGTCATCAGTTCATCACCCCCTTCGTTATTGTGCCCGTCCTCTTGCCCGTGTCATCCGACCACCCGTCGTAGGCCGCTTCTTGCCCCTTGACCCAACGGCTGCTGGCGGGGCGCCGATAATCTCGAAAGGCAGGCCCTCCGCATCTATCTCGTCCCAAATGTGTGCCGGTATCCGCCTCTCTTCGGTGAGATCGAACGGCACATTCAGCACCAACCGCGGCCTCGTTTGAATGGTGTATGGGATATGATCTTCGTCATCTAACTTGATAGTGGCATCCCACGTTTCTCGCTTCTTCCCCGCCTTTTCCAGAAAAACCGGATCAAACCGCCGCATCGTTTCCTCCTCCACCTCATCACTACTCCTCCAAAATTGCATCACCGGAGTTATTCCCTTTCCTGCCTTATGTCGTGACGTTCCCCCAGACTTAGGACCCACGTGACATAAAAGTCGTCCATCGTATCATCACTTACTTCCTTTTCCGCTGGCAGCATCAAGTAGAACTTACCCGTCTTCCACTTGATCTTATCAATCTCTTCTGCTTTTTCCACCCATTGGCCTTGCCCGTGTTTGATCCCCATATGCCCCTCCGGCGCCTCGGGCTTCGATGGTCTTCCTGGACCTCGCTTTTCTTGACCCGCTTGTGCACTCACGCCTTCCCCCTTTCCTTCCACCTCCCCTCCCTGTACTCTTCCCGCTTCCTGCTTCTTGTCTTCCTCTCTCTGTTTCGCCTCTTCCCGCTTTTGTTTCTGTGAAACTCTCTCATGTGAACCCGTTTCCAGTTCCGCTATGGCGTCTTGCAACCTTTTCTTTTCCTCCACATCCTGTTCAAACGTCACCTCCTCCTCTGTCTTGCAATCTCCTCCGCCATCTGTGTCCGCGTTAACAACGGCCGTGGGTTTCCAAATTGATCCGCTGTCCGCTCCAAAGCATCCTGCTCCGTTTCGTAATCCAATAACTTAGTAAGGCGAGAACTTTACCAGTCGCCGAACGTGGACTATCTGTTCCTTCTTCGTCCGCTGGTGTCTGATCTTATAGTTGTAAGCCGCGGTCTGCTTCATAATCTGATACGGTCCCTGCCACTTCTCGTAGAGCTTCGTCGAGACCCCCACTGGCACGTTTGGGCAGTATAGCAGCACTGTATCCCCCTCCCTGAATTCAACGTGCTTATATTTCTGTTGCCCCTTCTCATCCTCCGCCCGCATTGCCGCCTCCCGATGCTTGGTCACGATTTGTTCCGCTTCCGCTAGGGCCCGTAATCTCACCGCCATCAGCTCCAACGGCTGATACAATGCGTTATGTTGCATCACGTCCTGTGGTGTAGTTAAAACCTTCCCGAACACCATCTGATGTGGGCACAGTCTAGCCCTGCCCCCCAAAGATGAAGAACCCAGATTATTTACTGCAAAGGTAAACGCTTGCAGTGCTTCTGGCCATTTGGTTTGCCCGCTCTGACAATAGATTTTCAAGGAGGCCTTCAACGTACGATGCATCCTCTCTATCTTCCCGTTGGCCATGGGATTGTATGCCGTGACGTAGTCCCATCTAAACCCGTAATATGCACTGAGCTCGTTCGACACCCAATTGATAAAGGAGCTTCCCCTATCCGATATGATCTTCCTAGGTACCCCAATTCGACTGAATAGTTATCAATCAGTGCTTTGGCCATCGTCTCCTGGTATCGTCAGCCGTGGGGACCGCAATCACATAGTTAGAGGCCCGATCAATAATTGTGAGGATAATATTTATACTTGTATCGACCCTCACCCGCTTCCGGCAAAGGCCCCACATAATGGATGTGTATCGTATCGAATATATCCCGTGTTATATCATACTGCCCCAGCAGCCCCTTATTCGCGTCGTAGACCGCCTTCGCCCTCTGGCATTGCCCACACCCCGAAATGAAACTTTTGATATCCTTATCCATAGTATCCCAATAAAACCGTTGAGTCATGGACCACTTCATCCTGTCCAGCCCCGGGTGACTCTGTAGAGGGCAGTTGTGTGCCCCTATCAGAATCGCGTACCGTAGCTCTGCTGGCACCCATGCCACCCACCGCTCCGGATCGTTCTTATTTTTGGCCCCGCTCCCAAAATACCAAATCAGCCCGTCAGAATAGGCATATTTCTCCTGCCGCCACTTTATATCTCCATCCGCTGAAATCCCCGTCGGGTTCTCCAGGTGTGCGATGAACCTCTTCCACTCCTCACTGTCCCTCGTGACCTTGCGGAACATATCCACCGATGCAAACCTGATTTCCGTCTTATTTTCCAGTTGCATGGATAGCCGACTTGGATGAGTGTCCTTCAACATGAGTTCCGGCTTCGCCTCCGTTTGACCCGCTGCCGCTGCCGCTTTCGCCTTCGTGGGGATCACAATATTCCTTACCATGGGCATGGTTCGCCACGGAAAAGGTTTTGAATCCCTCACCTCGTCCTCCGTTTGCTCTCCCTGGATTGCCTCCTTCCATATCCTCCTCATACCCCTTTCGCGCATCTTCCAACCCATGTTTCTCACAACAATCCACTGGTCGTTGGCGAGCCGCTTCGTAAAAGCGCACGTCCTCCCGCTGCACCTCCTTCCTATATTTATGCATCTCCGCTACCTCCGTCACATAATTCATCCCGTTGATGGGTTTCCTGTCGTCGAAATTCGCCCTCTGCTCCTCCTCTTCCAAATCCATTTTCCCCAATACCGTCAAAACCGCTGCTGCCGTCTTGAAGTGAAACCTAGTTAGGTTCATGCCGCTCTTCTTCTCCGCATCGTATACCGGCCGCAACGCAAAGACAGGAGGGGTTTGCTGTTCCGCTCGCGCACCCTTGTCGTCCGCGTCCGTCTCCGTCTCCGTCTCCTTTCCCTTCGCTCCGCTCTCCTCCGGCGCACCCCCCAGCCCTCGACTGGTAGTCCGCACGACAGTTCTCTTTACCCGATATGAATTCAATCGTGAAGTCATATTCGGATAACTCCAACTGCCATCTCGCCAATGTCCCAGTGTGATCCTGTGACATCAACCACTGCAAGTTATTGTGGTCCGACCGTATCGTTGTCCCCTTCGCCCCCCACAGATAGTCACGCAGTTTCTTGAAACCCATACTATCGCCAATGCCTCCCTCTGCCGTGTGCAATACTGTTGTTCCGCCCTCGTCATCCGCCGGCTCAAAAACATCACCGGCCGCAAGCGCCCCTCGTCATCCCTCTGTTGTAGAACTCCACCGATTGCATATGCCGACGCATCCGTATCGAGTATGAAACTCCGGTTAAAGACGGGAAGCTGTAATACCGTACCCCCTGCGCTCCACGGGTCTCTCAGAATATGCTTCCTTAGCGTTACTACCGCTTGCTTGACCGCCACCGGCCAATCACCCCCTGCACTACATTTGCCCTCTTTCATAAACAGCCGTATTGGTTCCGCGATTGTAGCGAACCCCGGTATGAATTCGCTGTAGTATTGCGCCAGGGACACAAAAGAATGTAAGTCTGATTTCGTCGTCGGTAAGGGCATAGCCTCAACCGCCTCCCGTTTCTTCCTCGCAATCGAGCACGTCCCGTTCTCAATGTCGTACCCCAAATACTGTATCCGCTTCTGCAAGAAGTGGCACTTCTTAGCGTTCAACCTGAACCCGAACGCCTTGACCCGTCTCCTAATGTCCCGCAAATGTTGAATGTGTTCCTCTACCGAATTCGAGAAAATGACCACATCGTCCAAATACGCGAAGGCGTATCCCGTCGTATCTCCGTATTTTTCCGCAAATTCCGCGTCCCGAAAACTCGCACCCACCATCTTTGTCATCGCCTGCTGAAATATGCCCGGTGCTATCTTCAACCCCATCGGTAGAACCTTCCACACATAGGTTGTCATCACCACCATGAATGCCGTTAGGTAGCGGCTCTCTTCCGCTAGAAGAATCTGCCTGAGAATCCGCACTTCAAGTCCAACGTCGAGTATATCTTCGCGTTCTGTAATATCTCTATTCCCCTCCTCATCCGGCATCGGCGTCTCTATCTTCTTGATGATTTCGTTTATCCTTCAATAATTGATACACATCCGCAAAGTTCCATCTGGTTTCGGCGCCATGCGTACCGGAGACGCATACTCCGATAGCCGCGCCTCGATCAATCCCTTCTCCAAAAGTTCCGCTGTCATCTCTTTTGCAATCCGATCTTCGTGATGACTTAACCGTGAAGGCCGTCCTATGCCTGGAACCTCCTGCCCATCTCTCTCTCAAAAACCGCCGTGTGTTGCTTCACCGAACCCCCTTCTAAAGGACCAAAAACCTGTATATGGTCCTCCATGACCCCCAAAGCCGTTGTCTTTTCCTCTGGTGTCCCTTCCCATGTTTCCGCTTGCGCCCTCAAGGCCTCCCATGCCTTATCTGTTTCCTCTTTGATCTGTTCCTCTGTCGCTTGACCCTGTATATCGTCCACCGCTACCTCCGTTCCGTCTCCGTCAATGCCTTCCCTCGACCAATACAGAGTTGGTGTCTTCCGCTCCTGATCCGCATACCTTGCCAGTTGGTCCATCATCATGGCATACTGAATGGCGTGTGTTCTATGGTATACCCCGGATATGTGTGTAAAAGCTTCATCCCGAATGGAAGCCAAATCCCGATCCAGAAGTTCCTCTCGGTATCGCCGGGCCATCTTCCTCGAGCCTAGCCGACATGCCACCACCAACTTCTGCGTTCGACTAGGAATCGGTATCGGCCCGTCCGCTATTAGAAAATCTTCCACGTCATACCACGACATCTCCGTTCTTCGTCCCACCGGGAACATAAGCGTAAAATCCCCATGTGAAAGCCGATTTTTCAATGTCTTCTTGATCTGGGACACCGAATCCGCTATCATGGCTTGGCTTCCCCACCTCTCCTGCAAGAAGTTCAAAATTTCCGCTTTGGCCTGGCTAGGTTTGCCCGCATTGCATACCACCGCCATAGGTAACACTCGTGCATCCATTTCCTTATGCTGATATCCCAAATCCCGCCCGTGTTTCGGGAAGCCGTCCGAGACCTCCTCCCTCTGTCTCCGGTAATAATTCAACCTCGTATCGATCAAAGCGACAATTCTTTCCCTCGTCCACTCGTCCTCTGACCCGCCTTCCTCCTCCTCCTCTTCGGGCTCACCGGCTGCGAAAACCTCCTGTTCTGCTTCTTTGTTCTCCTCCCCCTCATCGAGTTCTATCCGTGCCGTCGAGAAATCACTCGCTACCCATGTTCCCGGTATGTCCCCCTGCCCCTCCCCTGGGTCGTATTCCACCATTGAGTATACTGGAGCGTTTTCCTCCCTTCCGTACCGCACCTCCTGTCTGCCACAGTCGATGAACGTGTGCATGCGCCATAGAAGTCCCCCCGTATATGCTGGAACGACCCAGAGCTTGTGCGTATATGTATTCCCTCCTACCAGGTAAAACGCCAGCAGCATCGTGCCCGTCATTGCCGTCGTACCCGACACTCCTTTCACCCAACCCCGCGTCGCCCGAAAACGCTGCTAGAACCATGGTTGTTGCCCGTGCCTATCCAAGAAATGTTTTCCGATGACACTGATGGCCGCCATGGTATCGTTGCCAATGGTCACCTCCCCTTCCAAATTCCTTACCTTGACCCGAGTATACGCCAGTGGGATATTTGATCTTTTAATTTGACTAACCGAAGGCATCGCTCTCAACGCCTCGTGCCGCTAATTCACCCTCAAATGTGTTTCCAGCAATTGTCGGTCTTTCTCCCGCGTCCTCTCTCTGTCACTTACCTCCCGCTTTTTTTCCGCTGCCTTCCTTTCCCCCTCACTTCTCTCCCGCTCCCTCTTTAGTCTCTCCCTCTCCTTGTCCTCACCCTCACTCTTTTCGCCCTCTGTATAGCCTTTCCTGTTCACCCCCGATCCGCTACATGCTCGCTCCTCTGCCTTCTGCTGTTTTGCATGTCGTTCCCCCTGTCTCTCGTCTGTCCCCTCGTCTCGCCCTCTCTTTTCCCTATGTCAGATCCACGTATTCTCTCGTCTTCCCATCCCTCCGCGGACTCCCGTATCCCGATCCCGATGCCTCGCTTCTCTCCCGGAGGCGTCTCGCCCTCCGCTCCCCTGTCAGACGCAAATTCCCCATTCCCGTTTATGACCCCTCCCTCATGATTCGCAGTCTCACCTGCCGTAGAGACCCCCACGATCCTCACGTCGTCGTCGCTATTAGACCTGTGCGGACGCGCTTCCTCCTCCCTTCGAGGCCGCTCCTGCTCATATAGACCATGAGTGTGCTCGTGTTCCCGTTCCGTATCCTCTATCGTTTTTTCCGTACCCGCAACGAATCCCGCGCCTTCCGGCTGCCCCTGTCGCTCCTGCGTTCCCGCTCCAGCCCCTGCAATCAACCCCTGTCGATCCGGATGCACATATGGCACGTGCGAGTGCAGTGTTCCGCTTGTACCCGCTGTGTCTGTCTCAACACCCCGCTTCCCATATATCAATGGTTGTACCTGGTTGCCCATTCCCGGTCTAGGTGTCTCCGCATAATTACCCCGTCCCACGATATCCTCCTCGATACTCGTCGCGATATCCACCCCGCGGTCCTCTCCCGCCGTTGTTGTCGTTTCCCCGGTGTGCGCCTCGCCTTTCCTCCCGTCGAACCCAATCCGGATCCGTATTTTTGGGTCGCATGTTTGCCGCCCGCTGGTAGTAACCCTTATCCTTCCGTGTCCATCCCTTTGCCTTAAGGTTGGCCTCGTTGAACTCCCTCAGTGCAACGAGTTCTCCAGGTGGGAACATCTCCTCGAGACCTCCCAGTTGCCACATGCCGTGTCGTACCGCCTCTTTCAGCTCCCAATTCGCCTCGTCTCTGTGTTGCTGCCTATACTTATCCAGGTTGTCGTGCCACATGTTTAGTCCGTGGCTCACCTGACAATCTCCCTTGATCCCCAGCCAGTGCATGGCTATTGCCGTGTAGCACGAATCCTTGTCCCAGTTTCTTGACCTGAGCGCCGTCCTCGCGTATTTCGGGAAACCTTCGATCAAGTCCGTATCTGGTGGGTATCGTGCCTGCCCCTGCATCAGTTCCGTGTTCGGTAGAGCCCTGACATGGAATTCCGCGTCGAACTTCACCTTTCGCCCTCCATGAGGTGCCCGATCCGCGTGGAACACTGGTGGCGCCCGTCATTCTTGTCCCCTCCCGTATCCTGCGTCTCCGTACCGCTGCTCCCGTTGCCGGTACCCTCCGTCGCGTCTTGGCGCCCGATCCCCTCCGCCTTGCATGTACTGTCGGTGCTGGCCACCCCCCGATAGCTTCCGCATCCTCCATAGTTTTACCGCGCCATTGAACCTGGTTGCGGCCACTTGGCTATCACCGCTGGCAACGTGATCGCACGATCTATCAATGTCCTCGTGTAGCACCCGGCTGACCGGATTGTAGTTGAGGTTCAACGCCTGCCATCGGGCCTTCCCTTCCGGCGTTATATCCGCTAACGCCACCACCTGAGCCGCAATCTCCGGAACCACCGCTTTCGTCTCCTTGTCCTTCCATATCCCCGCCATAACCATCGGGTATACCTCTCTCTTTTCGTGTAACAGGCTGAGCCCCGCAATGCTGGCAAAGATGTCCCGCAGTGCCGTCCTCTTCGTCACCAAAGCCTGTGCTGCGTCTTTCAGCGCCTCTATCTCATCCCCCTTGTCCAGAAGTTGGGTAAACTGGTATACATCCGCGAACACAAAATGAGCGGCATCTACCACCACTTTTCCACTCTCCTTCCCCTTGTCAACGAGTTCCCTCTTGAACGAATCCCCCCCATACCTTCGTCTCAAGCAACCGCGTGTGTTCATCTCCCGATCCCAATAGGCTTCCCAACAGGTAACACACCTGGTCCGCCTTGTCACCACACAGTGCCGCCTTAGCATCTTTCTGTAAGACCACGATGAACTTACGTACCTTGTTCATATAATCGTACTCGTGTTGCTTGCTCGCAACAATTGGCCTCTCCCCGTGTTCTTTAACCAACTGTGTTTTACGCAATTGTAAAAGGATTCTTTCCCGTTGTTCTTTCCCATCGATCTTGGACTTGCTCGTGCTACGTCGTCGCCACTTGTCCGCATGGGCCCCGTCCCTTGACCTCGATCTGGATCTTGATTCATCCGAATCTGAACTCTCGACCCGTTGCAACCTTCTCCCCTTCTTCTTCTTTTTCTTCTGCTTCTCCTGTGATGTTGCCTTCGCCTCCGCCTCTGCCAACGCCATTCGAATCCTGATCCACATGTACCTTCCCCTCACACATCCATTCAGGATAGACAGCCCGAAGACCCATTGCCGCAGTTCCTTTCGTTTTGCATCCCTTTCCACATCCGTTGACGCATCGTTCAAAGCCCCCGCCTCTTCCAACAACTTGGTCAGTTGTGACTCCCTCCTCTCCATCCTTATCCTTGCGTCAGAGTGAGGCCCCGTCATATATTCCTTCATGGCGTCGTATGCCTTTCCTGCCGCCGCTTAATGCCCCGCGCCCAACCCGTGTGGTATTCCTCTATCAGATCTGCCAGTTCCTCCGCCGGGTTCCTGGAAACCGCCGCATCCCATTTCTGCCTTGCATCCGCCATCTTGTCAGCCGCTTGTTGCAACTCCCGTCTCTGCGCCGTCGCTTGGACACACAAGGACTTGATATCCCCGTTCGTTATGAATGCTCCCTCCTCCAGCATCCGGTTCATTACATATCTGGGCAGTTCCGCTTTACTCACCTTGCTCCGGTAAAACCCAACTCCCACGTATAGAGCCTCTGCCAGTTGGATCAGCTCCACCATCATCCCCGGTCCGTATGAATTTTTGCCTTTCGTCCATGTCCACGTTTGCCACCGCTCCACCTCGCCAAATATGTCCCCCTCATCTTCCCTTTTTGTCCACAACTGGTAATGTTTTGCCGATAACTATTTGTATATCTCCTTTGCCATCTCCGGAGTACGCTGCATCAAATCGTTGAAAACCGCTGACATAGTTGGGGGATTCTTCGCCCATGTCGGATCTGTTGCCGCCGGTTGTGCCTCCGCCTTGGCCTCTACGTACCGCATTGGTGAATCCCTCTGCCTCGCCGGCGTAAACGGAATGGGCCTAATGGTCGCTGGCACCCACCCCGAGTCTTCGTTCTCGTTGAACTCCGCCGCCGGTGCTTCCATGTCGAATTCTAAAGTATAAAGTATGTTATGTCTATTGAACCCTCCCCCCATGTATTCATCCTCTCTATGTCCCGCCTCTTTCATGTTCATCCTTTGACCCCCCTTTAAAACCCGTTCCGTATACCCCGTATGTCCTCCGTTTCCTTTTCCCCTCCCTCTTGTTTATTGTCTTTTCCCCTTTTTTGTCGTATTCCTTGTCCCATCCTCACCTCCTGTCCTTTTTCTCCCTTCCTTGTCCTCTCCGTATTTCCTGTCCTAACTCCTCCTCCTTCAACACGGATAGCCTCTCCCATTCCTCCTCAGACATGCTATTTATCCACCCCATCAAATCCTCCACAGTCTCCTGCCGCCTGCTCTCTGCCTCTGTCGTGCCTCCTGGCCCTCCGACTGCTCTTTGCTCTGTATCTCCCCCCGAACTTGCCATGTTCGTTTCTGGCTCATCCAGCCACCGGTCATAATCCCGTGTCAACTCGTTAATCCACGTCTCCGTTTTCGGGTCCTCCCAATCTTTATCCGGTCCCTTAGGGTGAAGCATTTCCTTCAGACGCCTGAACTTTATAGGCACGACAAATGTTGCCCAACTGCAGTCTCCCCTCTTCCTCCATATATATACCCACCCCTTTATATGTTGTTGTCTCCTCGTGACACATGCCCACGTCGCTTGGACCCGCTCGTCTGTCCATTTCCCATCTACCTTCATCATTATGGACATAAAAATATATTGAGACCGCCCCTTGTCTGAAACCGCGAAATGCTTCCACACCCCTTCCCTCTCCTTCTCATTCCAAAAAGGCCATCTTATTTCCCATAAGGCCCTAACCGCCCTCCAAAACTTATCATGGTGTACTCTTTCCGTCCCAATATTGGCTCCACCTTCGTTTCCCACTCCATTCCCATTTCCTCCACGAACCGTTGAGGTCCCTCCGCCATCTTGAACTCCATTCCCATCATCTTTGCCACCCCCGTCCTCTCGTCAAATTCCGTACCCCCCACTCTTTCAACAGTTGTCTGTACATCCGTGGCAGTAATTCCTAAAGTAGGGGCGGGATGCGCTATGTTTTGTGTCTGTCGACGTCGCCGACCCCTCCTCCTTCTTTTCCTTCTCCTTTCCTCTTCCTGTCCTCTTCTTCCATCATTGCCCGTTCTTCATTCCTCTGATACTCCTCCCACGCTTCCATCACGTTCACATACTCCTTTTCTGCCTTAAGACTGTATGCTTCTGTGTATAGGCCCCCTTCTGCACTTGTCGCCTCATTTCGAAATATTCCTCTTCCTGTCTCCCGGCCCAAGACGCCAGCATCTCTCCACCCGTAATCCTCTCTTTTTTCCGTCTCCTCACTCGTTTCCCCACTATGTTCTTCCTCTTCTTCTGAAGTCCCCTTCTCCGCTTTGCCCCCCTTAGACATGCCTAAAGTAGGGAAGTATGGGTCGTGTCCCCCCTACCTCATTAGTATTAGTTATTCCTCCTTCTTAGCCCTCTTGCATGGCTGCTCGTCTGTTGTCTGTTCCCCCCCTTCCCTCTCCTGCTTTTCCTGCTCCTCAGCCTTCCTGGTCTCTTCCCATTCCCGTCTCTCCCGCTCGACCGCCTTCATTGATTCCTTGAACTGTTTTCGTACTTCCCTCGCCTCTTGGTTCCATATGCCTCGTGCCCGCCGCATCTCAGCCAACTTCAACATCGATATTTTCGTTTCCTCCGCCTTGATCATGGCGCTGTCTTTGCCTATTCGTATTTCCCCTTTTATCCACATCCCCTTCTCCCCTTCTTCATTTTCTTCTTCCCACGCCTCACGCCATTGATCCCGTTGCCCTTGTTCTTCTTCTCCTTTCTCTGCCTTGACAGACTTCTTCTCCTCCATCGAAATCTAAAGTATGGGCAACCATGTGTACCGTCCTTTGGCTTTCTACTTCCGCCTCTGTCTCTTGTTCGTCTTCCCGTATACCGCCTTTTCAGACAGCTCGAAACCCATACTGTTGAGTGTCCACATGTCCTGCTGAACTCGGACTCTGAGGAATTTCTTACGTCTTTGCCTCGCCATATTCTCGACCGCCTCAAAGCTAAGAGATTCCTATCAATTCCAACATCCGCCCGTAGCTCTATGAGCTTCCCCTGTTCCGTCTCCCCTTTCAGTTCCAACGCCTCGACCTCCTTTCTCTTCTTATCATACTTCTCCCACATCAACTGCACCTGGTTGTATATGTCTCTGCCAACCCTTATCTCCCCCTTGCCAAACAGCTCCGAATCTGAAAACCCCTCTTCCTTGATCCAAGCCTCTTTCCAATAACTTTCCTTTCCCTGTTCCTCTTCCTCCTTATCCAATCCCTTCCTTCTCGTCTCCGCAACATTCTTTTCTCTCAAAGAGCATAACTTCTCGAACCCCTGCCATACTTCTACACGTTCCTGATGTGTATTTGTCCAAACCTTTGCCTGTTTCGACCCCGGCTTGACCTGGGAAAAAGTAGCTGCCGTCTCAGCGAGGAATTTCAATTGATCGCTTATGTAGTAGACATTCCTATCGATCCTGCATTCCCCTTCATTCCATAAAGTGCCGTCGTCAATGTCATCTTCTGACATGCCCCTGTTCTTCACCTAACTCTCTGGATCTCTACCAGTCGCCTCCACTCTCTCCTCCTTGCCCCCTCCCTCTCCCAGCTCGTTCGAAGACATAACCGTGTTACGTACCTAAAGAATTGCATAAAGTTCCATTATCCCTTCCGCATTATGTCCACCTACATGTTATAACCCCCCCCCCCCCCCCAAGTCCTGTCCACTAACTGTGTCCCGAGCTGTACTCCCCCTTTCCGGTTTCCCTTCAAGTTTCCCTACGAGTTCCTCACCCTTCATTTTCCCAAGCTCCTTCTAGTTCCCCCCATATTCCCTTTCGCATCTCCCTTGTCTGTGTGTTTCCCTTCCACCTTATGCCGCCAGCAAGTGTATGATATGGTCGACACCGGCAATAGTTCATCTTTCGTAAAAAGCCCGCAACGAGCCCCAAAATTTATCCATTTGAGTTGGCGTGTTTTCGTCGCATTCTACCCGCTATACCCGTCTCTTTTTGTCGCCTCCTTTTTGTGCCATAATGGCGTCCTCTTACCCCCATCCAAAATCCTTCTTAACCTGTGGATTTCACGTCTCTTTCAAGTTCCACTTGCAGATCCCGAACCGCTTTCATACGCCCTTGAGTGGGAACCCGCCTGCTTCCTTACTCTTTGCGAACAAGCTTCCCCCCTGACCCCCCGTGACCTACCGACATGTCCGTCCCCAAACCGTGTCTGTTCCACACCCTTTTTCCTACCGAATTCTGCAAGTTTCCCTTCCATCGCCCTCCGTTGTGTCTGTTCTCTCTTCCCCAAACCCCCATGTCCTCCGTCCTTTTTCGTCCAAAACCCGTCGTTGCCTGTGTCCGTTTCCGTACCTCTTCAACCCAAGTCCCCATGGCACATGAACTCCCAGCCCCCAAAACCCACCAAAAACACCACAAAACATCAACCCATGAGCAAGCAAACATGAATTATATCTATCTGAATAGTTTTTTCATCAATTTTCCATGATGTGTGAGAGGGAGTGTCCCTGACCCAAAGCTGTGCGCCACAGCAACCCTTGTCCCACCACCAAACAAACCGAAAACGACACGCTCTTTCTATAAAGCCACTCCCCATAGCCCTCTGTACGTGCCCACGCATCTAGATACCCACTCCAAACACTCACACCACATGAAACCCCACCTCTCCCCATCTTGAGCTGCAAGCTTTCAGACCCAAAAAAGCTTGTCTGTCAGCAACCACAGCCCCACCCACAAACAACTCATGAATAGCCCTGCAACTCAAGAAAATCATTGCCCCTACCTGTCTGCATGCCCCTAGACCCAAATCACCTCAAGCAAAAGCATGTAGCCTCAAGAAGCGCATCAGTAAAATTCCCATTTCCCCCATTTTTCTCTCGATGTCTCTTTTCAACAGAAAATTTCCGAGAGACCGAGGAAAATTTCCATGCCCCGTTTATTTTATTAGCGACCCCAGATTGTTACGATAGTAGGATATTTAATAAACAGATAATTGTTACTAACGATATGAAGACTGAGGAATACCTAAAGTAGGGACTCCGTAATTTCCAGACCAAGGATAACCGGCAGACCGGAATGGTAAGTATTGCCATTATATACCGGGTGGGCCGGCATACAACTACCCTAGTAACGGTAACTCCGGGTAACGTCGGAAATGAAATAGGAATAACGAGGGTGTCGCCTGTGGGGGGGTAGCTCCCCTATTCCCAATGAGTCATGGATAGCCAATGTAGCAAGAAACCCGTACTCCCAGTTATCCCAGTCTGGGTCCGAGTCTTTGCTATTGAATGCAATGGTGGGGAATCCACTTTGAACCCTTTGTGTAAAGACGTCCCAAACATGGGGTAAGCGATGTTCTGGACCAAAGTGCGGAAGATAGGAGTTGGTCTCAACTATCAATAAATTCCTACGGTTAGGTAGAAATGGGGAAATTGTAGTATTATTAGGGATGAAGCAGATTGGTGTGTCTGTGCTATGCTGTCTAGCCACATGACACGTTTGAGGTGGGTGCCTTCAGCCCCCACGAAATGTTGTCGACTGCCTGCTGCACGTTGACCCTTGCATTTATCTGTTGAAGGCCTAATGCCTCTTCTTCCAGACTTTGTGCAACTGATTAAAGCTGCTAATGCAGAGTTCGCTAATCAAGGCTCGATAATCTTAGACCACTATTATTAATATAATGACCTATGCTGTTACGATAGTAGGATATTTAATGAACGGATAACTGTTCTAACGATTTGAAGACTGTGGAATACCTTAAGTAGGGACTCCGTAATCTCCAGACCACGGATAACCGGCAGACCGGAACGGTGAGTATTGCCATTATATACCGGGTGGGCCGGCATAATCCCTTCTTCCCCCCCCCGAGCGCGCTCACCAGTATGCGCGCGAGGAGTCGAACTTACGCCTCCGCCGACCGTCGCCTCGGGATAGAATGCAAAGACAAACCTGAGTGACGGTCGCCACCGTACTCGTATTAACAAATTAAGCAAAATTTCAAGTTGGGCCAAATGCCAACACTTACACTATGTAAGATTTTGATTAACTTCCAGTGGGGCAATTCGATGATACTCGGGGAGTCCAATCCGCGCCACCCGCCGCCCGTGAAATCAGATATCCGCCATCTCTTGCTCGGAACCGTTATCCCCCGCCGTTTGAATAAAATACTCGCCCCTTTTCCCACTTCCCCGTAACCGGCCCCTAGTCACTCATCGTCCCCGACCTAGTGTTGGTCTATACTATCCTGTGCGAGTCCTCTCTTCTCCGCTGTAAATATCATTCGTGTTATCGGCTCTCAGGTTCGTTTTAAGCATGACGTTTCAGAGCTGGGGGGGGCCTTGGTGGGGGTACTAGCAAAGGTCCGGGGGAGCCTTTCCTTGCTTACGTTACCTCTGGGCTGTGCGATCGGGACTACAGCGTACCGAGAGGGCACTACGAAGCTATTAAAAGCCTGACTTGAAATATCATTTAGTATATGGCATCGGTTTCGGCTGCACGTGTTGGGGACGGCTTCAGCGCATCGGTTTCGGCTTGCACGGATTGGAGACGGCTTCAGCGCATCGGTTTCGGCTTGCACGTGTTGGGGACGACTTCAGCAGAGCGGTTTCGGCATGCACGTGATGGGGACTGCGTCAGCGCATCGGAGCGGGCTTGTGCGCATTGGGGGCGGCGGCTTCTGCACGTCGGATCCAGCTTGAGCGAGGCGGGGGCGGCTTCAGGGCATCGGGACCGGTGGCAACGCATGAGGATCGATTGAGCGACGGCACAGCCTGGCGAGCACCGGATCAACGGGATCAGTGAAGTTCGGATCCATATTTATCAGTCTAACCATCCCTTCTCCCCCCGCAAAAGAGATCCATGTTCCTCTTCAATCCCCATCTCAACCCCCCCCACCCCCCCCGGGCCCCCGGGCCCCCCCCTCCCCTTTGTTCCGCTCCCGCTCTGGTGACCCCTTTCACGAATGTCATAGTAGCCGCTTCCTCGCATCATCGTCATCCTTCTCTTCTTCTTTCTCATCGCTGTCTCGCGCCCCCTCTCCTCTCCCTAGTCTATCCCTACTCTGTATTCTGTCACGTAGTATTTCCATATCCCGTTAGCGCCGGACTCCAGATTGTTACGATAGTAGGATATTTAATGAACGGCCGGCCCGGATAACTGTCAAGTTCTAACGATATGAAGACTGTGGAATAGCTACTTCAAGTAGGAACTCCGTAATCTCCAGACCAAGGATAACCGGCAGACAGGAACGGTAAGTAAGTATTGCTATTATATACCGGGTGAGCTCGGCATATAGCTACAACATACAAACAGCGGCTGAGTACTACAGCTTTAATAAGAAAAGGCGCCAACAGAACACGCACCGCGATAGCCCAGTGGTTAAGGTCTACCTCTGGGACCTGTCGCCAGTTCGATTCCCGTCGGTGCCAGTATTTTCAAAGGATATTTTCTTTGAAAGTATTGGTCTGTCTGGAAGGCTTGGAGCTGCCTTGCGGGGGTGTCAGTAGAGCCTATCGTCGAATCTTCGTACTCCCCTCGGGGGTGAGACGATGGAGGCACATGTGCAGAATTGCATTCGCCTTTGACAGAGAAGCACTATTATTATTATTATTATTATTATTATTATTATTATTATTATTATTATTATTATTATTATTATTATTATTATCCCTGAAAGGTGTTGGTGAAGGGGGTGGGGGGTTTGGGGGAGGAGGAAAATGAAAATTGTGTACCCCCCCCCCATTTCGGCACCCCTGTCCCTATACATCATGGCTTGTGGGAACCAGGAGGAGTTGGGAGCTCATATTTGCAGGGTAGCTAGCCCCAGACTCGATCTTGATGCTGATATGATTTTTTTTGGAATTCACGCAAATATTTGCGTTAGGGGAGTGTCCTGAATGCCAAAATTCCTTGTTTTTTGGCCTTTTTTTGCATCCCCCATCCCTATAAATCATGGTTTGTGGGAACCAGGAGGAGTTGGGAGCTCATATTGGCAGGGTGGCTAGCCCCAGACTCGATCTTGATGCTGATATAATTTCTTTGGAATTCACGCAAATATTTGCGTTAGGGGAGTGTCCTGAATGCCAATTTCCTTGTTTTTTTGGCCTTTTTTTGCACCCCCCATCCCTATAAATCATGGTTCGTGGAAACCAGGAGGAGTTGGGCGC
>WBZZ01001168.1:25000-27500 GCA_019918135.1 Paulinella micropora | reverse complement strand
CTGTATGCATGTATGTCTGTATGCATGTATGTATGTATGTATGTATGGATGTATGTATGTATGTATGTATTTATGTATGTATGTATGGATGTATTTATGTATATGTATGTATGTATGTATGTATGTATGTATGTATGTATATGTATGTATGTATTCCAGATTTCCTTATGAGCTTGTACTGTCGTTCCTTGGAACCATAATTCATTTGAATTAAGCTCTTCTTTATTTTTCTTTCGTCTCTTTCTCATAAAACCTTGCTTACTGTAATCAAATAAAAAAAAAAAAATTAAAAAAAATGTATACTTACATGTTGACAGACAAGACAGACAGACAGACACATAGGCAGGCATACAGGCATACAGATATACAGACAAGCATACATTCATATGTACATATGCACACATACATACATAACACAACATAACATAACATGACATAACATAACATAACATAACATGACATAACATACATAACGTAACATAACGTAACATAACATAACATTACATAACATAAGTACTAACATAACATAACATACATAACAACACAACACAACATAACACAACACAACACAACACAACATAACATAATATAACATAACATAACATAACATAACATAACATAACATCACACGATTTGTATGCATGTATGTATGTATGTATGTAATGTCCTGTCCTGTCCTGTCCTGATCTGTTCTGATCTGTTCTGTTCTCTGTTCTGTTATGTCATGTCATGTCATGTCATGTCATGTTGTTGTCTTTTTGTATTGTCTTCGTTTCTTTTGTTTCGTTTTGTGTGTGTGTGTGTGTTGTTGTTGTTTTTGTTTTTTGTTTCTATTTTCTTTTGTGTTTTGTTTTGTTTTTCTTTCTCTGTTTTTTTTCTTCGTTCTCTATATTTTTCCTTTTTTTTTTTTTTTTTTTTTTCTCCTTTCTTTCTATCTTTTTTTCTCTTTCCTTTCTCATTTTATTCTCTCCAGGAGCTTTCTGTTGACAGAGGCCGCGACAAACACCATAAGCAAACACAAACAAACAAACACAAAGCCAGACAGGGGCAAGGGAGACGATACTGAACTAGAAGGCAAGAGCAGAAAGCGCAGGTAGAGGTAAGACATAACTAACAATGGGCGAAAGTGAGATCAATTGTAAGGAAACTGCACCAACTAACGCAATTCACTCGCACCCAGAGGCTGTCGTAGCCAGGAGGGTGGTGCGCAGAGCGTAGTAAGGCTCAACGTGGCGAACTCGCGACGCGATTTTTTTTATTTATTATTTATTTATTTATTTATTTTTTTATTAAAGTAAGCAAGGTTTAATGAGAGAGACGAAAGAAAAAATAAAGAAGAGCTTAATTCAAATGAATTCTGGTTCCAAGGAACGACAGTACAAGCTCATAAGGAAATCTGGAACTAAGGTTCAACAGAAAGCTCCTAGAAAGAAAGAATAAAATGGATGAGAAAAGAAAGAGAAAAAAAGATAGAAAGAAAGAAAGGAGGAAAGAGAAAAAGAAAAAAAAACCAAGGAAACGGATAGAGAACGAAGAAAAAAAAACAAAACACAAAAAAGAATATATATACATATATTTTTTAGGTTTAATGAGAAGGAGACGAAAGAAAAATAAAGAAGAGCCTAATTTTCCAAGGAACGACAGTGAAAGCTCAAAAGGAAATCTGGAACTAAGGTTCAACAGAAAGCTCCTGGAAAGAATAAAATGGAAGAGAAAAGAAGAAGAAAAAAAAGTTTTTTATTACAGTAAGCAAGGTTTAATGAGAAAGAGACGAAAGAAAAGTAAAGAAGAGCTTAATTGTGTGTGTGTGTGTGTGTTTTGTTTTTTATAGTAAGCAAGGTTTAATGAGAAAGAGACGAAAAAAAAATAAAGAAGAGCTTAATTCAAATGAATTCTCAAGGAACGACAGTACAAGCTCATTAGAAAATCTGGAACTAAGGTTCGACAGAAAGCTCCTGCAAAGAATAAAATGGACGTTTTTTTTTTAAGGAGAAAAAAAAAGGGGTGGGGGGGTGGTTAGTTGTGGATCCAGGTTACACTTCCATGACCTTTTCGTATTTTTGCAGTGAACAACGAAGACTGCTGTAGAGCTTTGGAGGTGAGGCATACATTTAACCTCAGCTTTGCCACCACGACGACCCAATGAAGATAAAATAGCTTTGAAAGTCATCTGCACCTAAGTCGAATGGAATTACACTTGTTTCTTCATTGAACTGAAATAATGGACACAGAGAATGTTCACTCAAGCAAAAGTAAAATATTCAGAAAGCACAGGACAATCTGCTCGCTTTCCATATCAATTTCTGTGACGACGACCCAAGGAAGATACTGAAGATAAAATAGCTTTGAAAGTCATGTGCTAAGTCGAATGCCATTCCATTTTGGTCTCATTTGATCTGAAGTAATGAACACAAAAAAAGTGAACACAAGCAAAATATTCAGAAAGCACAGGATAATCCCTGCTCTCTTTCCACATCAATTTTTTGTGATTTTGCTTTTT
>WBZZ01001167.1:77500-80597 GCA_019918135.1 Paulinella micropora | reverse complement strand
ATCATGTGGGACCTTTCCCCGAATCGGCAGAAGGGTACAGATACCTTCTTACCGCAATAGATCGAGCCACCAATTATGTCTGGGTTGTTCCTGTTAAGGACGCTACAGGCAAGACAACTGCGGATGCTCTGATCGACAGGATCGTCTCGCAGATCGGAGTGCCTAGAAAGATATGTTCTGATCGAGGTTCTGACTTTAATAATGAAGTCATCGACAGACTATCTAAGTACTACGGGATGAAATGGCAATATGTTACTGCCTATAACCCGAGAGCGAATGGCAAGATCGAGCGGGTACATAGACCTCTCAAAGCCTCGCTTAAGATGTACTGTATGAAGAAGGAGAATCAGAGAGCCTGGGTGGAGGCAGCACCTTCATTTGCATTTGCAATGAACTGTCTACCCTCATCGGCATTAGGAGGAGCCAGGAGCTCAGTCTCGCCATATCAATTGGTTTACGGCCGAGAGCCTAATATCCCAACCTCACTTCTGCATCCAAAAGACACTTGGGCAGATGAGGATGAGTTGTTCGGGATGAGACTAAGAGCGAAGATGGAGGCGGAACAATAGTTGCGGCGCACAGGGAGGCGGAGCGCAGAAAGACTGACGCACAAGGAGTGCGACAAGCGCACTTAGATCAAGTCCGTTTCCAGGTTGGGGATATTGTACTCTTGTACCATCCTCAAGTCCCTAAGGGGGTTAGCTCTAAGCTATTTACCCACTGGAAAGGACCATACCAGATCATGGAACAGATGGGACCTCTGAATTATAAGATCAGGGGTAGAGGGAAGGTGCAGATTGTGAATGTTCGAAGGCTGATCAAATATGACCCCTTCTTACTTGAGGATGAATCCGTTGAGGAGGCGTTGAAACGGATGAAGGAGGACTTCAAAGAGGTACCGCCTATACAGAAGGAGGATACCTTAGAGGAGGAGAATGCCTATCGGGCACCTGTCACGGAGAAGGAGGAGACCGAGAAGGAGAGTAAGGAAGACTCAAACCGCAAAAGCGCGGCGGGGACTCAGTCTAAAGCACCCATAGTCCGCGGCGGTACGAAGGAGAAGTTCACGGAGGCGCAGAGGAGGAGAACGCAAAACGATCTCATCTTCGACCAACCGAGGAAGGTGGCAAGGTCGACGCGAGCGACGGATGTCCATGGAGGAGGAGGGGAGAAGGACACTAACCCGAACGCGGGTAATGTGGACATTCGACATGTGCGATGGAAGGAAGGAGAGGCGATTGCGGCCATCAAGTGGGTCCGAGACGCTTTTATCTGTTGAGACCGGCAGAATCTCATGTTGCCGATGACACTCTCTCAGATCTTTATCTCATGCGAGCTGTGGCGGTCCCGCAGACTACACGGGCAGCACGGACATCGAAGAGATCCTTAGCAGCAAAAACGATACAACCGGTACTCCATTTTTGGAGAAACATGGACCCTGTTGAGGATCCAAAAGCTAGACAATATTTACCGGTGTACAAAGACGCGAAAAATCTCGAGACATGGGATGATCGAGACAAAGACCACACTGCGTGGACTATTCAGTCACTGCCTAGAGGAGTGCTTGACATTCCTTTTGACTTATCTTTGGGCGCCATCCCTAACAAAATATGGGACATTCTGGAGGAGTCGAAGTTTGACTTGACTTTTGTTGGCGGCCCGCCACCTGGCAAAGGGGTTCGCGCAAGGCGACGAAGGCAGTAAGTGATATTTTTTTTCTTTTATCACGCGTCGGACATTGAAAGCTGCATGTGGATTAATCTCATAGTGCCAATGTCAGATCATGTCTTATTAAAATGTTTTTATACTATTGTTGTTACTTGGTATTTTTATCGCAACATATGAGTGCGAGGGTCAATCGGCAAATGGATACGACACCGTATAAGGGGATCGCTTGTGAGTTTAGCGATGGTGTTCCTGGTACGACCTGCTTCAAGTATCCAGGGTGATGTTCTCAAAAAATGTTCTCATAGTAGACATATTAAATTTTTTTCTTTGGATATACTTAATATCGTCATACCAGCACGGTCCGTTTCTACTTGTGTCGGCATATCGCATGGTCGGGCTCACTCACCTCTGCTTTGGATATAGTTATTAGGTATGGCCCCCTAGTACTATATTAAGGTAACCGATTGAATACAATGGTATGTTATTAAAAAGACAATGTATTTACTGATCGGAAGTGTTTTTGGAGAAGGAGAAAAATTATAACGCCGCTTTTATTGCAATAGTAATACTATTTGTTCTTGACATACTGCATCAGAATTAAGTTACGGGGGGGACAACAAGCAGTGTGAAAGGAGGAGTTTTTATTTACAAAAACGAGGCTGGAGATTTATAGTTGACTCGTGTCTGGCGTATGCGTTTTATATATCCACTGCACCGTCTATCCGTGGGTTAATGCACTTAGTTGCGACACCCCGTAGCGTTTGTGCAGAAAAGAAATTAGCAATTATATGATGAAAATATTACATATTTCCGTCCTAAAAACGGGAAGGGGTACTGTAGGCATCACCCCCGGATAGCAGGTAAAAAGTATCATTTTTCTGGTGTCAGGTGCACCTAGTTTTTTCCCATTATTTTCAATATCGTTTGGCCGGATTTGACCTAATGTAATTTTAACCTTGGTCTGTTGCCGTTTTCGGCTTCACTGAGCTAATATAACGAGACATCATTCTCTTTTGGGGATTTGTGTCTGGTTGTATTACTGACTTTTTATTGAGCTATCTTCGGGGATTGTAACATTATGTATATAAATATAAATATAAGTGTCGTATAGTAATACCTATAGTAGTTTTGAAGGTTGGGGAGAATAAGGAAGTGGGTCTGGTACATTGGTAAGTCTTGCAACTAATCAGGACGCACAGGACATTTTGAGAGGACCCACAACTTGCAGGGGTATGTCTGGCGTGCTTTGCCAACAGTTTCGCATGTGTTTCAGTCAAGGGAAGGGCCATGTGGTAAATGATGCAATAATTGTGGATTAAAAATGAGGTGGGTGGTTGTAGCGGGAGCAAACCACAGCAAAATATTTTGGGAATGATAGTGGCACCTTGAACCACAGTCCTTTGCATTTTCGGTTGCGCTTTCTCTGCAA
>WBZZ01001167.1:47500-50000 GCA_019918135.1 Paulinella micropora | reverse complement strand
ACTTACTTACTTACTTACTTACTTACTTAACTTAAGTTGCTTACTTACTTACTTACTTACTTACTTGCTTGCTTATCTTACTTACTTATCTTACTAACTTAACTTACTTAGCTTACTTAGCTTACTTTACCTACTTTACTTACTTACTCCTAGTTCGAGGAGTGCGAGTAGGACTTGCAGCTCCAGCAGCATTTACTTACTTATCTTACTTACTTATCTTAACTTAACTTACTTAGCTTACTTTACCTACTTTACTTACTTACTCCTAGTTCGCGCAGTGCGAGTAGGACTTGCAGCTTACTTACTTACTTACTTACTTACTTACTAACTTACTTACTTATTTACTTACTTACTTATCTTGCTTAACTTACTTAGCTTTCTTTACCTACTTTACTTACTTACTCCTAGTTCGCGCAGTGCGAGTAGGACTTGCAGCTTACTTACTTACTTACTTACTTACTTACTTATCTTACTTAACTTAACTTACTTAGCTTACTTTACCTACTTTACTTACTTACTCCTAGTTCGCGCAGTGCGAGTAGGACTTGCAGCTTACTTACTTACTTACTTACTTACTTACTTATCTTTAACTAACTTACTGAGCTTACTTTACTTACTTTCCTTACCTACTGCTAGTTCGCGCAGTGCGAGTAGTACTTGCAGCTTACTTACTTACTTACTTACTTACCTTAGTTAACTTAACTTACTGAGCTTACTTTACTTACTTTCCTTACCTACTGCTAGTTCGCGCAGTGCGAGTAGGACTTGCAGCTTACTTACTTACTTACTTACTTACTTACTTACTTACTTACTTGCTTACTTTACTTACTTTCCTTACCTACTGCTAGTTCGCGTAGTGCGAGTAGGACTTGCAGCTTACTTACTTACTTACTTACTTACTTGCTTACTTTACTTACTTTCCTTACCTACTGCTAGTTCGCGCAGTGCGAGTAGGACTTGCAGCTTACTTACTTACTTACTTACTTACTTGCTTACTTTACTTACTTTCCTTACCTACTGCTAGTTCGCGCAGTGCGAGTAGGACTTGCAGCTTACTTACTTACTTACTTACTTACTTACTTACTTGCTTACTTGCTTACTTTCCTTACCTACTGCTAGTTCGCGTAGTGCGAGTAGGACTTGCAGCTTACTTACTTACTTACTTACTTACTTGCTTACTTTACTTACTTTCCTTACCTACTGCTAGTTCGCGCAGTGCGAGTAGGACTTGCAGCTTACTTACTTACTTACTTACTTGCTTACTTTACTTACTTTCCTTACCTACTGCTAGTTCGCGTAGTGCGAGTAGGACTTGCAGCTTACTTACTTACTTACTTACTTGCTTACTTTACTTACTTTCCTTACCTACTGCTAGTTCGCGCAGTGCGAGTAGGACTTGCAGCTTACTTACTTACTTACTTACTTACTTACTTGCTTACTTTACTTACTTTCCTTACCTACTGCTAGTTCGCGTAGTGCGAGTAGGACTTGCAGCTTACTTACTTACTTACTTACTTACTTGCTTACTTTACTTACTTTCCTTACCTACTGCTAGTTCGCGCAGTGCGAGTAGGACTTGCAGCTTACTTACTTACTTACTTACTTACTTGCTTACTTTACTTACTTTCCTTACCTACTGCTAGTTCGCGTAGTGCGAGTAGGACTTGCAGCTTACTTACTTACTTACTTACTTACTTACTTACTTGCTTACTTTACTTACTTTCCTTACCTACTGCTAGTTCGCGCAGTGCGAGTAGGACTTGCAGCTTACTTACTTACTTACTTACTTACTTGCTTACTTTACTTACTTTCCTTACCTACTGCTAGTTCGCGTAGTGCGAGTAGGACTTGCAGCTTACTTACTTACTTACTTACTTACTTGCTTACTTTACTTACTTTCCTTACCTACTGCTAGTTCGCGCAGTGCGAGTAGGACTTGCAGCTTACTTACTTACTTACTTACTTACTTGCTTACTTTACTTTCCTTACCTACTGCTAGTTCGCGCAGTGCGAGTAGGACTTGCAGCTTACTTACTTACTTACTTACTTACTTGCTTACTTTACTTACTTTCCTTACCTACTGCTAGTTCGCGTAGTGCGAGTAGGACTTGCAGCTTACTTACTTACTTACTTACTTACTTGCTTACTTTACTTACTTTCCTTACCTACTGCTAGTTCGCGCAGTGCGAGTAGGACTTGCAGCTTACTTACTTACTTACTTACTTGCTTACTTTACTTACTTTCCTTACCTACTGCTAGTTCGCGCAGTGCGAGTAGGACTTGCAGCTTACTTACTTACTTACTTACTTACTTACTTGCTTACTTTACTTACTTTCCTTACCTACTGCTAGTTCGCGCAGTGCGAGTAGGACTTGCAGCTTACTTACTTACTTACTTACTTACTTGCTTACTTTACTTACTTTCCTTACCTACTGCTAGTTCGCGTAGTGCGAGTAGGACTTGCAGCTTACTTACTTACTTACTTACTTACTTGCTTACT
>WBZZ01001167.1:15000-30000 GCA_019918135.1 Paulinella micropora | reverse complement strand
ACATGTACATTTACATGTACATTTACGTGTACATTTACATGTACATTTACATCTACATTTACATACGCAGATATAGATACAGATATTGATACAGATATAGATACAGACATAGATATAGATGTAGATATAGGTATAGATATAGATATAGATATAGATATAGATGGAGATATAGAAAAATACATAGATATAGATATAGATATAGATATAGATATAGATATAGATATCGATATAGATATGAATATGAATATGAATATAGATGTAGATATAGATATACAAATATGAAATCAATGGAAGGACCAGGTAAGCCGCAGCAGAAGAGCCACAATATTGCACCTGATAGATAGATAGATAGATAGATAGATAGATAGATAGATAGATAGATAGACAGACAGATAGATAGATAGATAGATAGATAGATAGATAGATAGATAGATAGATAGATAGATTATGCACCTGCGTGCATACACATGCGTACTTAGGTAGAAAGGTAGAGAAGAGAAGAAGGTAAAGTATGCAAGTGGATGAGAAGATAGGTATGTAGGTAGATAAGAGGGTAAATAAGAAGGTAAGTGTGTAGGTAGATGAGAAGGTAGGTATGTGGGTAGACAAGAGGGTTGGTAATAGATAGATAGATAGATAGATAGATAGATAGATAGATAGATAGATAGATAGACAGACAGATAGATAGATAGATAGATAGATAGATAGATAGATAGATAGATAGATAGATAGATAGTACCAACAAAGGGGTCGTAGGTTGACTTGTCGACACAACTGTAAGACATAAACACATATTATATATAACTATATATATATATATGTATATGTATATGTATATATATACAATATATGTATAGATATATATATATATATATATATATATATAGAGAGAGAGAGAGAGAGAGAGAGAGAAAGACCAGTAGACAAAGAGAGTGAAGACAAGAGGCAGAGCCAGAGAGAGAGAGAGAGAGAGAGAGAGAGAGAGAGAGAGAGAGAGAGAGAGAGAGAAAGACCAGTAGACAAAGAGAGCGAAGACAAGAGGCAGAGCCAGAGAGAGAGAGAGAGAGAGAGAGACCAGTAAACAAAGAGAGCGAAGACAAGAGGCAGAGCCACGGCCCCGGCCCAGATCAAGCGAAAGTACTACACACATGTACAGTGTATGTATTATACAAGTATACTTACTATTATTATTATTATTATTATTATTATTATTAGGGAGTACATAGGCCATCGGTCCTTTCCATGGGCTGATTGGTATAAAGCTCCTAGAGTAATGTTCTATGCCGTCACTTCCTTTATTCCACCGATTGGTGTGGAGACTTTCCTTATGGAATGGAGGACTGGATGCACATGACCTTTTGGCTCAGCAATTGGCAGGAGATACACTATTATTATTATTATTATTATTATTATTATTAGGGAGTACATAGGCCATCGGTCCCTTTCCATGGGCTGATTGGTATAAAGCTCCTAGAGTAATGTTCTATGCCGTCACTTCCTTTATTCCGCCGATTGGTGTGGAGACTTTCCGTATGGAATGGAGGACTGGATGCACATGGCCTTTTGGCTCAGCAATTGGCAGGAGATACATCATACATTATTATTATTATTATTATTATTATTATTATTATTATTATTATTATTATTATTATTATTATTATTATTTTATGGATACCGTGATAGCCCAGTGGTCAAGTTCTACCATCTGGGCCCTGTCGCCAGTTCGATTCCCGTCGGTGCCACCAGTATTTTCATTGAACATACCGGTCTATTTCTGGACCAGTATTTTCATTGAACATACCGGCCCGTCTGGAAGTGTTGGAACTGCCCTTGCGGGGGTGTCATTAGAGCTTATCGTCAATTCTTCGTACTCCCCTCACGGGTGAGACGATGGAGGCGCATGTGCAGAAATGCATCAGCCATTGACAGAGAAGCACTATTATTATTATTATTATTATTATTATTATTAGTTATAGTAGGACACCGTGATAGCCCAGTGGTCAAGTTCTACCATCTGGGCCCTGTCGCCAGTTCGATTCCCGTCGGTGCCACCAGTATTTTCATTGAACATACCGGTCCGTCTGGACCAGTATTTTCATTGAACATACCGGTCCGTCTGGAAGTGTTGGAACTGCCCTTGCGGGGGTGTCATTAGAGCCTATCGTCAATTCTTCGTACTCCCCTCACGGGTGAGACGATGGAGGCGCATGTGCAGAAATGCATCAGCCATTGACAGAGAAGCACTATTATTAGTTATTATTATTATTATTATTATTATTATTATTATTATTATTATTATTATTATTATTATTATTCCGTCGGTGCCACCAGTATTTTCATTGAACATACCGGTCCGTCTGGAAGTGTTGGAACTGCCCGTGCGGGTGTCATTAGAGCCTATCGTCAATTCTTCGTACTCCCCTCACGGGTGAGACGATGGAGGCGCATGTGCAGATTTGCATCAGCCATTGACAGAGAAGCACTATTATTATTATTATTATTATTAATATTATTATTATTATTATTATTATTATTATTATTATTATTATTATTATTATTATTATTATTATTCAGCCCAATGGCCTTACGGCGTTAAACTGTGATGCCAACTCAAAACCATTTGGTGGATGATGCTGGGGAGGAGGGTCGTTGGGCGCCTGTCGAAGATCTTAAACTCCGCTATACCGGTTGATAGCCCGTGGACCCAGCGGATACCAAATTGTTATGGGTGGGGTTTTGAGGTAGTTCTAGCAACCATGCTTGGTGTACGCACTTGCACATTCGGCAACGTTTTGCAAGAGGTTGTTGGGACTGCGGAATAACCTCGGCTTAGTGTAGTCTTGCCCTCAGGAGCTCCATCGGTGGCCCCTATAATCAGTCGAGAGACTGACTAGGTGGGGATGGAGCACCTCGAACAAGGGCATGGAGGCTCATGTCCGGAAACGGATCGTGCCATCAGCTGCATCAGTATGCCTTAGAGGAAGTATATTATTATTATTATTATTATTATTATTATTATTAACATACCGGCCCGTCTGGAAGTGTTGGAACTGCCCTTGCGGGGGTGTCATTAGAGCTTATCGTCAATTCTTCGTACTCCCCTCACGGGTGAGACGATGGAGGCGCATGTGCAGAAATGCATCAGCCATTGACAGAGAAGCACTATTATTATTATTATTATTATTATTAGGGAGTACATAACCCATCGGTCCTTTCCATGGGCTGATTGGTATAAAGCTCCTAGAGTAATGTTCTATGCCGTCACTTCCTTTATTCCACCGATTGGTGTGGAGACTTTCCTTATGGAATGGAGGACTGGATGCAAATGGCCTTTTGGCTCAGCAATTGGCAGGAGATACACTATTATTATTATTATTATTATTATTATTATTATTGGACACCGTGATAGCCCAGTGGTCAAGTTCTACCATCTGGGCCCTGTCGCCAGTTCGATTCCCGTCGGTGCCACCAGTATTTTCATTGAACATACCGGTCCGTCTGGAAGTGTTGGAACTGCCCTTGCGGGGGTGTCATTAGAGCCTATCGTCAATTCTTCGTACTCCCTCACGGGTGAGACGATGGAGGCGCATGTGCAGATTTGCATCAGCCATTGACAGAGAAGCACTATTATTATTATTATTATTATTATTATTATTATTCCAGCAGACACCAGATTGTTATGGGTGGGGTTTCGAGGCAGCTCTAGCAACCGCGCTTGGTGTATGCACTTGCACATTCGGTGACGTCTTGCAAGAGGTTGCTGGGACTGCGGAATAACCTCGGCTTAGTGCAGTCTTGCCCTCAGGAGCTCCATCGGTGGCCCCGATCATCAGGCGAGAGACTGACACGGGGGGGTGGAGGACCTCGAACAAGGGTATTGGAGGCTTATGTCCGTTGAGGATATGCCATTAGCTGCATCAGTACGCCTCAGATATAGTATTATTATTATTATTATTATTATTATTATTATTATTATTATCATCATCATCATCATTACTACTACTACTACTACTACTACTACTACTACTACTACTACTACTACTACTACTACTACTACTACTACTACTATACATGATGACGCGCACGTTGGAGAGGGGCTTCAGTCGGTCCCAATGCCTTGCCAGTGCCTTGCTGCGTTGCCGTGCCTTGCCCCATGCATTCACAACCTCCACCGTTGCATTTCTAACTGAGCAGCTTCGGCTGGGATTACTATACTTGTCTGTAAGACCCTATAGGTACCTCTAGGTTCGCGCCTTCTATACCCACGTGGGGGAAGGAGTTTCAGCGGCACGCCGTCCGATCTGGCTCCACTCGGGGACACCCGTACCTCATGATGTGTATTGTTAGGAGCAGCTGAAAGTCCATAAGGCATGAGAGTAGAGGCGTTGGCGATGCGATGGAGAGTGTGTGTAGTGCGTGAGGCAGGTTCTGGCGACGCTGGGGGTGCTGGCGGGCGCCCAAGGGCACGAAGCGACGCGGCAGCGTCCAGTGACACCGGCGGAAATGCGTGTAGTGTGTGTTGCAGATACCGCCGATGCTATTTGCATGGGCGGGCGCTTTCCTCAGCGTAAAGAGGCGCGGCGGTGATGGCCAGCGACATTGGCCGTCTACTACTCTCAATGGATTACAAATACGCGAAGCACGGAGCTACCACTGTGGCCTTTATGGGACAAGGTAGAATCGCCGAAGACCTGGACAATCCCCGTGGGAATGCCTCTTCGACGGGCTCTGGCCCGATGTCCCAGGATGGGAGGATGAGGGCTCGCGTATATGACGGAATTCCTGAACCACGTGGAGAGGCTATCTTAGCTGCGCCTCATCCTTCCTCCCCAAACCTGGCACACGGGTCGGCGCTTCAACATAAGGCGAGCGGCGCTATATGGCAGATGGCACCGCCGCCTCGACGGTACCGGCGGGTAGATCGGTACGACAAGGACGGGCGTAATCTGATTGTCTGGGGGCTCTCAGAACGCGCCAATCTACAGGAGATCGCCTCCAAAATGAGCGGTCTTGGTCTGGTGGTCCCGGTAATGGAGTGGCAAGGCCAGCGAATGTCTCGTCACCTGGAGCTGGTCTACGAGGACGATGACAGCAGGCAGACGGCGTTGCAGCAATTCAAACATCTCAAATTCTTCGGCAGAGGGGTCAATGTGGCCCTTGGGCGCAGGTTCAGGGACAGGGAACGTGTCCGAAGGCTTATTCGCATCCATCTGCGTGGGGAAGCGGCAGTCCGGAAGGAGGAAGCTGCGACGGGATATCGCGTCTTGCCTCTGCATGAAGAATGTGTTGATGATGTGCAGGTGGTGTCTTCGGAATTGGCTGCCGATGCACCTAAGTGTGTGTCTGAGTGTGCTGATGTGCATGTGGTGCCCCTGCATTCGGCGGCCAGTGCAGTGGGGGACCAACCTGCGCAAGCACCTGCAGAGGGGGGCAGCACGAGGGCGGAAGCCAAGCGCGGCCGTCGGGTCCGGAAACGAGCCAAGAAGCACCGCTCCAAGCAGTTCGATACCGGCTTCAAGCTACTCGTCGCGAGTCACAACTGGCAGGGTAAAACGGGAGACGACAACGTAGGCACGGCGGAATGGGCATCATTCTACAAGCACGAGGGCTGGCTAGTCATCGGGGCTCAGGAGCACCGCATGGGCAAGAAGCAACTTTCCAAATGCAGCCTGGATGGATTCCGGATTTTTGGAAAACCTGCGGAGGTCAGCGAGAAAAATCGCTGCAAGGGTGGGGTTCTATTCGCGGTGGCTAACTTCCTTGGTCCGTATTGCAACCTGGTGTCAGCCCCCGTCGACCACCGGCAGCAAGTGTGGCTGCGTATCGCCTCGGGTGTTACCGGTGCTCAGGATATCTATGTGGGCAACGGCTACTTTCCCCAGGAAACGCAGGAAGAAGAGTCGTCAGAAGCGTATGCGGCCTGGCAGGCAGTTATAGCTTTTTTTTGGAGCCAAAGGTCTTGTGGTCACGGTGGCGGATGCCAACGCGAAGCTCGGGCCGGCATGCAGCCGAAAAGAGGAGGGCATCGTCGGTCAGCACGGGGAGGTCGATGATAAGGGAGCACCGGTACGTTCGGAGAACGGCAAGAGACTCGCGGCTGTCCTCGTCGCTACGGGCCTGCGAAATCTGAGCGGCTTCTCGTGCCCAGTGGAAGGGTCCTACTGTTGGTCCCGGCGTGAGCAGCGCGGCATGGGCACAGGCAAGCACCTCCTCGATTACATCTGCGCGTCGCCTGGCTTGGCATCTGGAGCAAAGTTCGGAGTATGCGAAGATAATCTTGATACGGACCACAAGGCAGTATGGGCCGAACTGACGTGGAGCGGCCAGCGCCGACCAAAGCGGGCTGCGAAACCTTACAGGTCCTTTCGTGTTGATAAGCTTATTGGTGCTGGTGTCTCGGGTAATGATCACGCTGCGAAGCAAGCGCTGGATTATCTACGCGACAAGTTCGATGACGTACTCCAGCATTGCCTACAGAAGGTTGGAGTGCATCAGCTGCCTGAGCTTGACCTATCGGGTGGTGCCGACAGCCAACGGGTGGTAGATGACGTCACCGAGCGAGTGGCGCAGTCCTTCCGAATGGTGGCGTACCGGGTCCTTGGCTCCAGATGTATACGACCCCGTTTCACCAACAATTGGTTCGACGGGGAGCTAAAGGAGCTTATTCAACAGCGCCGGGAGGCCTACGCAGCATACAGGAGGGATGAATCGAATGCGGAAGCCCGTCTGAATTGGCTACGGCTCCGCAAGCAAATTCGGAAGGCAACTCGGGCCAAGAAGTCCGCCTCCTTCAAGCAAGTGCAGGAAGAAGCGGTCAAATGTCAACGCGAGCAATCCTCAAAGCGCTTTTGGCTACTCGCGAAGCGGCTTGGCGGGGCACGCAGAACGAAGGTCTCCGCGCCGGTGCAAAGGGAGGATGGCTCACTGGCGCGTACGCTGCCGGAAAAGGTCGCTCGGTGGGAGGAATTTAGGAAAAATTCGGTGAAGCCACGGGAAAATCCGGCAAGTGCGGCTGTTGTGGTGGAGTGCTGTGCAGAAGCAGGCTCGCTGGAGTGGGAGGAAGCCGAAGCTAAGCGGCAGTTCCACTGGAACGATCGCTTCAGAGATGAGGTGGCCCGGGCTATGAAGGAGCACGAAGTAGGTGAAGACACTTGCGAAGAGCTGGACAAGCCGTTCACGCAAGAGGAGGTCCTTGCAAGGCAACGTGCCCTGAATAACCACAAAGCTTGTGGCGAGGACAAAGTGAAGAACGAGATGCTCAAGTATGGCGGCGCCTACATCAATGGCTACTTAACGCAGTACTTCAACTGGATTCGAGAAGCCGAGAGGACTCCAAAAGCTTGGGGCAAGGGAATCATCGTCAATATCCCCAAGGGTGGGGATCCTACGGATCCTGACAACTGGAGGGATATCTCGATTATTAGTTGCCTTGGTAAGCTGTATCTGTCCTTATTAGCTACTCGTCTAACGCTCTTCGTGGATGGCCCGGATAAGCTACGTCCAGAGCAGGGAGGCTTCCGCCCGGGGCGTCGCACTACGGATCAGGTCTTTACCCTTTGGCAGAGGTTGAAGGGGCGTCAGCAGCAGAAGCGGGAGTCGTATGTCCTGTTCGTCGATCTACGCAAGGCTTTCCCGTCTGTTTGGAGAGATGGTCTATTTGAGAGGCTCTGGAAGCTGGGTGTAAGGGGCAAGTTCTGGCGCACGCTACGCAGGTGCTACGAGCAGACTTCGTCGCAAGTGCTAGTTGATGGAGCACTCACCCCCGAAGTACTGGAGGGTGTAGGCGTCCAACAGGGGTCCCCTCTCTCTCCCACACTCTTCAACGTCTTTATGGATGAGCTGTGTGATCGGCTGGCGAGTGCCCTCAAGATCACGGATGTGAAGCGGCTGAACGACATCAAGGCACTTCTATACGCGGACGACGTGGCCCTCATCGCTCACAGTCGCACCGAGCTCCAGAAGTTGGTCAATGTTGTGGCCAAGTTCGCGGAAGATTACCGGCTGGAAGTCAACTTGAAGCCCGGCAAGACGGAAATCATGCCCATTTACACGTCGAGCAAGGCGAAACGACCAAGTATCAGGGAGCGAGGTGAGCCCGTGGTGTGGTTTCGCGGCCAGAAGCTTTGTGTCACCAGTCAGTACAAGTACCTGGGAGTGGTTATCACCGACGACCTGAAGTGGAAGGAGCAGGCCCTGCGGGCTACGCGTGTCACTGAAGTCGCCACCGCAGGTTGGTACTCTTTGTGGTGTGCAGGTGAGATACAAGCTAGGTATCGTCTCATGTGCTGGAATCAACTTGTGGGAGCCAAGCTGAAGTACGCCTTCGATGTCTGGCGTGCCCCCGTATCGCAGCTCACCAAGCTGGAGGCAGCAATGCTGCGCCCCATGAGGATGATTCTCGGCATCAGCCCTAAGACAAGCAAGTGGATTACACTCTTTCTGGCGCGCTCTTTGAGTGCGGAGCGTTTGCGGCGGGCGGCGCAACTGAAGTTCTATGGACGGCTGCGTGTTCTACCGGAGGAGCGATTTCCTGTCATCGCATCTCAAGTCAAATCCGACTGGACTGCGGAGGCCGAAGGCGCTATCAGGGACTCAATGGATCTACAACAAGGGCTTCAGGAGCTCCTAAATAGCTCAGAGAAGGACCTCGAGGGTTGGAGTTCGACTGTGGACAAGTGGGCCCTTCAGCAGGACGTCAAGATGGTGCAGCAACTGATGTGGGACAAGCGAGAGGCAGGCAGCGATCTTACTGATGGCCTGCGAGTCATCCTAAGACAAGTCTTTGGAACTAAGGAGTTCCCAAGATGGGTAGCCCTTGATGATGCGCATTATAATCTGCTTCGGAGAAGGTTGCTCAGCTGCAACAACCGCCTTCGGTTGTACCGCAGCAAGTTGGTCAGTGGCATGTCCCCTCGCTGCTTCTGTTGTCATGATGATGTCAATGAGTCCCTTGCGCACTTCTTATGGGATTGCCCCATGCATGAGGCGAGACGTAAGCAGCTGTTGCTGAGTATGCAGAGGCTCGGTGGCATGGCTGTGGGGGGTGCTGAGGGGGATGGAGGGAGTGAGGAGGGTGGTGAGGTCGTAGGCGGTGAGGTTGTGGTGGAGGATGTGTTGCTCGGGCGGGAGCGGGAGGGCTCTGTGCGGCAGGGTTGGGATGATATGTCGCCTGTGGATCAATCACGATTGTTTTGTAAGCTTTTTCAGGGGAAGTCGCGCTTCCGCAGTAACTTTAGGCTTGCTGCGTTGTTAGGGGTTACAGCGTTGCGTCCCCCTCCAAAGTTGGATGTGTTGTTTGGATCATATGTGTCTGAGTGTTGGTCTGCTAGGGAGGGTAAAAGGGAGGAGCTTGGGGTGGAGGATGGGGGCGAGGAGGTGATTGACCTCACTGAGGTTCCATCAGCTTCTGTCCCACCCTCTCCCCCAAGTGACGTTGATGTTGCGCGGCGCGGCCGTCCGCGCAGTGTGGACGTCCTGGCTAGAGAGAGGGGTTCGGGAGCGCAGCGTAGTGTCTCCGAGTTCTTCTCTTCAGCTAACACCCTCGCATCTAGCTCTTCATGCACTTCACAGCCCCCATCTGCCCCTGCTGTTGCTGTTGCTGCTATGTCTGTTTGGTGTTCTGACAATGCGTTGGGATCGGCTGACCCCGGTGACCCAATGGAGGCACATGTCCAGGATCTGGATCTGATGCTATAGTCTGAGGAAGCCTATTATTATTATTATTATTATTATTATTATTATTATTATTATTATTATTATTTGCCATTAGCTGCATCAGTACGCCTCAGATATAGTAAATCTGCCTTGGAGTGTTGACTGTGACATATTTCAGGGAAATCCCGATGAAAAAACCTAGTCACACTTGCTAAACAGAGTTCCAGCCCAATGGCCTCAAGGCGTTAAACTGTGACGCCAACTCATAACCCTTTGGTGGTAGATGCTGGGGAGGAGGGTCGTTGCGCGCGTAAAAGATCTTAAACTCCGCATATGCTGGTTGATAGCCCAGGACCCAGCAGACACCAGATTGTTATGGGTGGGGTTTCGAGGCAGCTCTAGCAACCGCGCTTGGTGTATGCACTTGCACATGCGGTGACGTCTTGCAAGAGGTTGCTGGGACTGCGCAATAACCTCGGCTTAGTGCAGTCTTGCCCTCAGGAGCTCCATCGGTGGCCCCGATCATCAGGCGAGAGACTGACACGGGGGGGTGGAGGACCTCGAACAAGGGTATTGGAGGCTTATGTCCGTTGAGGATATGCCACTAGCTGCATCAGTACGCCTCAGATATATTACTATTATTATTATTATTATTATTATTATTATTATTATTATTATTATTATTATTATTATTATTATACTACTACTACTACTACTACTACTACTACTACTACTACTACTACTACTACTACTACTACTACTACTACTACTACTACTACTACTACTACTACTACTACTACTACTACTACTACTACTACTACTACTACTACTACTACTACTACTACTACTACTACTACTACTACTACTACTACTACTATTACTACTACTATTACTACTACTATTACTACTACTACTACTACTACTACTACTATCATTATTATGATTATTGTTATGATTATTGTTATGATTATTATTATGATTATTGTCATTACTATTATTATAATTATTATTATTATAATTGTTATTATTATAATTATAATTATAATTGCAATTATTATTATTATCATTATTATCATTATTATTATCATTATTATTATTATTATCATTGTTATTATTAGTGGTAAGTAGAGTATGCAATACGAAATTGATAAAAACGTATGAAGAGGCAGAGCCACTGGCCCAGCCCAGATGAAGCGAAAGTACAAGATACCTTCATGGTATTACATTATGTACTTACCACTTGGTACTACTACTACCACTACTACTACAACTACTACTACTACTACTACTACTACTACTATTACTAGTAGTAGTAGTAGTAGTAGTAGTAGTAGTAGTAGTAGTAGTAGTAGTAGTAGTAGTAGTAGTAAGTAGTAGTAGTAGGTAGGTAGGTAGGTAGGTAGGTAGGTAGGTAGGTAGATAGGTAGACAGACAGAAAGAGATAGATAGATAGATAGGTAGATAGATAGATAGATAGATAGATAGATAGGTAGATAGATAGATAGATAGGTAGATAGATAGGTAGATAGGTAGACCGAGCCGATCTCTGATGGATCTAAGCAATAGGACAATGGATAGATAGATAGATAGATAGATAGATAGATAGATAGATAGATAGGTTGGTAGACCGAGCCAATCTCTGACGGATCTAAGCAGTACGGTCCACAGCTACAGGGATATTCCTAGAGATAGCACATACCTTGCCAAGAAAGGAAATGAAATGATAATAATAATAATAATAATAATAATAATGATAATAATAATAATAATAATAATAATAATAATAATATAATAATAATAATAATAATAATAATAAATAATAATAATAATAATAATAATAATAATAATAATAATAATAATAATAATAATAATAATAATAATAATAATAATAATAATAATAATAATAATAATGATAATAATAGTGCTTCTCAGTCAATGGCGAATGCATTTCTGCACATGTGCCTCCATCGTCTCACCCGCGAGGGGAGTACGAAGATTTGACGATAGGCTCTAATGACACACCCGCAAGGCAGCTCCAAGCCTTCCAGACAGACCAATACTTTCAAAGAAAATATCCTTTGAAAATACTGGCACCGACGGGAATCGAACTGGCGACAGGTCCCAGATGGTAGACCTTAACCACTGGGCTATTGCGGTGCCACAATAATAATAATAATAATAATAATAGTGCTTCTCTGTCAATGGCTGATGCATTTCTGCACATGCGCCTCCATCGTCTCACCCGTGAGGGGAGTACGAAGAATTGACGATAAGCTCTAATGACACCCCCGCAAGGGCAGTTCCAACACTTCCAGACGGGCCGGTATGTTCAATGAAAATACTGGTCCAGAAATAGACCGGTATGTTCAATGAAAATACTGGTGGCACCGACGGGAATCGAACTGGCGACAGGGCCCAGATGGTAGAACTTGACCACTGGGCTATCACGGTGTCCAATAATAATAATAATAATAATAATAATAATAATAATAATAATAATAATAATAATAATAATAATAATAATAATAATAACTAATAATAGTGCTTCTCTGTCAATGGCTGATGCATTTCTGCACATGCGCCTCCATCGTCTCACCCGTGAGGGGAGTACGAAGAATTGACGATAGGCTGTAATGACACCCCCGCAAGGGCAGTTCCAACACTTCCAGACGGACCGGTATGTTCAATGAAATACTGGTCCAGACGGACCGGTATGTTCAATGAAAATACTGGTGGCACCGACGGGAATCGAACTGGCGACAGGGCCCAGATGGTAGAACTTGACCACTGGGCTATCACGGTGTCAATAATTAATAATAATAATACTAATAATAATAATACTAATACTAATAATAAAAAAAAAAATAATAATAATAATAATAATAATAATAATAATACTAATACTACTAATACTAATACTAATAATAATAATAATAAATACTAGGGGCTGCGTCAACACCTGAAAGGATGGTTTGCGGTGCGCTTCCAACAGCCCCCCCCCCCCCCCCCCCCTCGGGCTGGGGTTCCCGGGGGGAGAGCCCCCGGACCCCCCTTTCCCGTCGACAGGGTACGTTCAATATCGTAGGTACCAGCAGAACGCAAGTGTAAGATCTGGTGGCACAAAAACGTAAAATTTCTGGTTTTTGTGCCACCCTCCACCAAAACTTTTTTATCTCCGAAGAGAGCGCACCGAGAGGTCTCGTGTACAGCAAACATCAGCCTCAAACTCCCTCTGGTGTGCGCAAGCGGCGCTCGGTGGCGCGAAAATCTCAATTTCCCGGTCTGTAGGCCACTCGGCGCTATTTTCGAAGAGAGCTCATCATGAAAAGTCAGATACACCAAATATCAGCCGCTAACTCCCTCTGGTGTGCGCAAACGGCGGCTGGTGGCACGAGACCTCAATTTTCTGGTGTGGATGCCACCCGCGACCCAAGGGTACGTACAATCGCCGGGCTAGGGTTCCCGGGGGAAGGGCCCCCCGGACAACCCCTGCCCCGTCGACAGGGTACGTTCAATTGCCGGAGGCACCGGCAAGTACTGCTAAAAAACAAGGACATTTGGCATTCAGGACACTCCCCTAACGCAAATATTTGCGTGAATTCCAAAAAAAACTATATCAGCATCAACATCGAGTCTGGGGCTAACCACCCTGCCAATATGAGCTCCCAACTCCTCCTGGTTCACACAAACCATGATTTATTCCGATAGGGGTGCGGAAAATAGGCTAAAAAAAAAGGAATTTTGGCATTCAGGACACTCCCCTAACGCAAATATTTGCGTGACTTTCAAAAAAACTATACCAGCATCAAGATCGAGTCTGGGGCTAGCCACCCTGTCAATATGAGCTCCCAACTCCTGGTTCACACAAACCATGATTTATTCCGACAAGGGTGCAGAAAATAGGCTAAAAAAACAAGGAATTTTCGCATTCAGAACACTCCCCTAAAGCAAATATTTGCGTGAATTCCAAAGAAATCATATCAGCATCAACATCGAGTCTGAGCTAGTCACCCTTTCATTATAAGCTCCCAACTCCTCCTGGTTCACACAAACCATGATTTATTCCGACAGGGGTGCGAAAAAAAAGGAATTTTGGCATTCAGGACACTGCCCTAACGCAAATATTTGCGTGAATTCCAAAAAAATTATATCAGTATCAACATCGAGTCTGGGGCTAGCTACCCTGCAAATATGAGCTCCCAACTCCTCCTGGTTCCCACAAACCATGAATTATTCCGACAGGGGTGCGAAAATGCGAGTGGGGGGTGGGTGGGTGGGGGGTACACAATTTCCATTCCCCCCCTCCTCCCAAACCCCCCACCCCCTTCTGAAACATCTTTCAGGGATAATAGTAATGATAATAATGATGATGATAATAAGAATAATAAATAATAGTAATAATAATAATAATAGTAATAGTAATAATAATAATAATAGTGCTTCTCTGTCAATGGCTGATGCAAATCTGCACATGCGCCTCCATCGTCTCACCCGTGAGGGGAGTACGAAGAATTGACGATAGGCTCTAATGACACCCCCGCAAGGGCAGTTCCAACACTTCCAGACGGACCGGTATGTTCAATGAAAATACTGGTGGCCCGACGGGAATCGAACTGGCGACAGGGCCCAGATGGTAGAACTTGACCACTGGGCTATCACGGTGTCCAAATAATAATAATAATAATAATAATAATAATAATAATAATAATAATTTATCATATCTGAGGCGTACTGATGCAGCTAATGGCATATCCTCAACGGACATAAGCCTCCAATACCCTTGTTCGAGGTCCTCCACCCCCCCGTGTCAGTCTCTCGCCTGATGATCGGGGCCACCGATGGAGCTCCTGAGGGCAAGACTGCACTAAGCCGAGGTTATTGCGCAGTCCCAGCAACCTCTTGCAAGACGTCACCGCATGTGCAAGTGCATACACCAAGCGCGGTTGCTAGAGCTGCCTCGAAACCCCACCCATAACAATCTGGTGTCTGCTGGGTCCTGGGCTATCAACCAGCAAATGCGGAGTTTAAGATCTTTTACGCGCGCAACGACCCTCCTCCCAAGCATCTACCACCAAAGGGTTATGAGTTGGCGTCACAGTTTAACGCCTTGAGGCCATTGGGCTGGAACTCTGTTTAGCAAGTGTGACTAGGTTTTTTCATCGGGATTTCCCTCAAATATGTCACAGTCAACACTCCAAGGCAGATTTACTATATCTGAGGCGTACTGATGCAGCTAATGGCATATCCTCAACGGACATAAGCCTCCAATACCCTTGTTCGAGGTCCTCCACCCCCCCCGTGTCAGTCTCTCGCCTGATGATCGGGGCCACCGATGGAGCTCCTGAG
>WBZZ01001167.1:2500-5000 GCA_019918135.1 Paulinella micropora | reverse complement strand
TCCTTCTTCCTTCCTTCTTTCTTTCTTTCTTTCTTTTCCTTCCTTCGTTCCTCTCTCTCTCTTGTCTCTCTTCTCTCTTGTCTCTCTTGGCTCTCTTGTCTCTCTTTTTGTGTGTGTGTGTGTGTGTTTTGTTTTGTGTGTGTGTGTGTATGTATCTGTCTTTTTGTGTGTGTGTGTGTGTCTCTCTTTTTTTTTTGTCTTTTTTGTCTCTCTTGTCCTCTTTTCTTTCTTTTCTTTCTTTTCTTTCTTTTCTTTCTTTTCTCCTTTATTTTCTTATTTCTTTTCCTTCTTTTCTTGTATTTTTCTTGTATTTTTCTCTTGTATTTTTCTTTATTTTTCTCTCTTTTTGTTTTTCTTTTTCCTTTATTTTTTTAAATGTCATGTTCTTTTATTTTCTTGTTTCCTTCTTATTTCATGGCTGTGTGGTTTTATCAGGTCAAGCAGTCTTTGCATGATTCCTCGTGTACGGACAGCATCAGTTCTCCTTCTCCTGAGTCTTCCGATTCCTTCTCTTCGTGTTTGTCTCCCACGCCCTTGGTCGTCCCGACTTCTTCTTCTTCTTCTTCTTCTTCTTCTTCTTCTTCTTCTTCTTCTTCTTCTTCTTCTTCTTCTTCTTCTTCTTCTTCTTCTTCTTCTTCTTCTTCTTCTTCTTCTTCTTCTTCTTCTTCTTCTTCTTCTTCTTCTTCTTCTTCTTCTTCTTCTTCTTTGTTCTCCTCCCCATGGTTTTCCTTACCATATCCTACATTCCCTTCTGCCGCCGCGATGTCGCCTTCACCGCTATTGGGAGAGCCGTCCCTCTTGCTTTTTCACCATTGCCATTTTTCTGGTTCGTATTACCAATATTCTCTAACTAAAGTGCGAACACCGCACATTTTCGCTATGAAGGGAGGACGGTGGGGAGTGCACAGCACGTAGCGCTTAAAACGCCCCTGGCTACACCTCACAGATCACAGTGACATTGTCGTCCTGGCCAACCCCGAGCGAACGAGGAATAGGTATATTCTAGGAGTGGGTTTTTCCACATCCTAAAATCGATTGTGTTCGCATTCCGCAGAATAGAGAAGGCATACGATTGCCTTTCAATCTCGACTAACGACATACGATTGTCTTTCTCGGCAAGAAAGGGAGCGAGGGTCGTACGAACGGTCCTTTGATCTTTCACGTTTTCGGATATAAGCATTTGCTGTTATTAAATAAAATTTTGTATCTCTTCTGCTTTCTACTCGGCTCTACGAGTGGCAAGTATTCTATTAAAACAGTGCTTGCGTATCACAACAAAAAAAAAAAAAAAAAAAAAAAAAAAAAAAAAAAAAAAAGTCACAGTTGAAAGTTAAGGTCATACCAGGTGCCGGTGGCACGGTCTCGGATATGTGTGGACTGTTTGTGCCCACCACCTCAAGTTGTAAAGATCGTCACCTTTTCGTGTCATACAGTCGGACTCAGTATTAATACTATTTTGTCAGTTATAATCAAAAGATATTATTTAATGCAAGCCGGTGTATTTATCCAACCAATTCCACAGCACTCTGAAAATAACCTAATCTTCTTCCTCTACAAAAGAGAGGAAACCAGTATGGCGGAAAATGTAGGAGACGTCAGAGCCAAGCAACAAAAAGGAAACAGAGAGCCATTCCCCGATGTCACCCCTAACGGCGGCGATAATATTATCCGGCTTAAAAAAAGTAGTACCGGCTATGAATTGTAATATTATCGTTTCAACCGGCTCAAAAGTATATAAATAAAAACGGATATAACTACATCTCAAGTTTACGAGATATAGCTCTTCTATGCATCACTGTGTATAGGGATATACGAAAAGGTCGCGGTCATATTTACCTATCTGTTCCTACAACTTTCACTAGTAACTTGAAAGTGCAGGAGTTAATGGATATTAAATTTATGGTGCCATCACCGACTGTGCCCCAGGCAGTCGGACTCAATAATTTAGAATGCTCGGTCGCAAGTCGCCCTGCTCGCAAGTGGGCCATTGCTCAAGTTCGACTTGTCAGGAGCTGTCTCGAAGCGGTACAACAGGAAAGCACCATTCCATGCAGCCCAGCAAGCTCGGAAGTCAGTGGGTTCGTGCGCGGCTCTGACTGGCCAAATCTCCGGTGCCTTCGCCTGCCCATGCTTCACACACTTCCTGCCCTCCTTGGCTGTGATTTCGCGATAGTCGGCAAAAGCATGCCCCCCGAGCTTGTTTTCACGCGAGTCCGACGTGTTGGCCAGCAGTGACGCTGATTCTGTATGCCAAAGCAGGTTCTCTACCACACGGTTGCCAGTTGCCATTTCCCACAAAGGCTTGCCCTGTAAACAAGGCCGCGCCATAGAATTTCTACTTGTATATATGTAAAAATGCAATCTGAAAATGCATTCCACAGTGACACATAACATGAAATCAGCATGAAGAATCAGCATTTAAAAGCTTCTTATAATAGGACCAATGGCTTGTAGTTACTGTATCGGGCTTCGAATATCGTGCTCGGCTTGCCACAGGTTG
>WBZZ01001166.1:190000-196304 GCA_019918135.1 Paulinella micropora | reverse complement strand
GGTTACGGTTGGTGATGCTAATGCTAAGCTGGGGCCCGCCAGAATAGCGCGGGAGGAGGGAGTGGTGGGCCTCTTTGGCGAGATAGATGGGAGGGGTAGAGGGGTTAGGAGTGAGAATGGTGAGTTGCTGGCTGCGATGCTTGTTGCCACGGGGTTGCGCAATCTCAGTGGGTTTTCGCAACCATGGGGGGACAAATATTGGTGGTCTAGGCAGGAAAATGTAGGTGGACGAAGGCATCTACTGGATTACATCTGCGTCTCTTCCGAGCTGGCGGAGGAGGCAAGCTTCGGCGTCGACGAGGTAGACCTTGATACCGACCACAAAGCTGTGTGGGCGGAACTGGTCTGGGGGGGACAGCCACCCCCCAAAAAGCAGGTAAAGAGGTACAAAGCATTCAAGGCAGAGCGCTTGATAGGCAGGGTAGTTGAGGGTAAGGAGAGTGAGCTGTCTAAGCTTAGGTTGAAGTACGACGAGACCTTTGCAGCTGGTATATCGGGGCTGTTGCCAGATGGCCTCCCAGATCTATCAGCAGTGGAGGACCCGGATGAGCTTCAGCAGGAGGTAGATAGGGTCGCTAGCTTAGTGGTCCGAGCTTTCACGGGCGCAGCCGTGAAGGTCTTGGGAGTTCGGGTGATTAGGCCAGGGTTTTACTAATGCATGGTTTGATGAGAGTCTTAGGGAAGCGATTGCGCGACGGAGAGAGGCATACGGCCTCTGGCGAAGGAATGAGGCCAACCGAGAGGCCTGGCAAAGATATAAAGAAGCGAGGAAGGCGGTCAGAAGGTTATGCAAGGAGAAGAAGGAGCAAGCGTGGAAGCGGGTCCAGAATGACACCGCTGCCAACTTCAGGAGCGCTACCATGGCCACGTACTGGAAGCTGTCAAAGCGTTTGGGCGGGGTTCGGCGGTCGAACGCTTCTGCTCCTGTTCGGAAGCCCGATGGCACTCTGGCATGCACACTCCGGGAAAAAACTACAAGAATGGGAAGAATACCGCCGACGTATGGTGGTCCCCAAAGAAAACCAGTTTTTGGAGGATGCATGTGTAGAGGAAGTCGGTTCTGATGAGGAAAGCAGCGCGGATTGAGCCCGAGCGGAAGGCCCGCGAAACCTTCCAGTATAACGACAACCTGCGCGACCAATTCGAGGCCATGGCGCAAGCCGAGGAGATCCGGACTGAGACGGGCCCGCTGGACTATGATTACACCGAGAAGGAAGTGGAGCTCTGCCAGGAAAATCTCCAGAATCACAAAGCGTGCTCACCGGATAAGATCAAGAACGAGATGCTCAAGTACGGAGGCACGCGGATTGTGAGCTTTCTGGTGCGCTTCTTCAACTGGTTGAAATCGTGCGAATACACCCCCAGCGACTGGGGCAAAGCGATTATCGTCAACATCCCAAAAGGAGGCGACCCAACCGATCCGGAAAATTGGAGAGACATCGCGATTCTGAGCTGTCTGGGTAAGATGTATCTGTCCCTTATGGCGGCGAGGCTTACGGCTTTCATCGATCAGCCGGGCAGGCTTCGCCCAGAGCAGGGTGGGTTCCGGCCAAAACGTAGTACGGGGGACCAGATTTTTGTCCTTAAGGAGCGTCTGCGCCTTAGACAACAAGCTGGCCTCCGTTCTTTCGTTTTGTTCGTGGATCTGAGAAAGGCATTCCCTACGGTTTGGCGGGCCGGGTTGTTTCAGAGGCTAACCCAGATGGGGGTACAGGGCAAGTTCTATCGCATTCTGCGGCGTTTTTTACCGAAGAACGTCATCGCGAGTGCTAGTCGATGGCGAACTCACTGGTGAAGTGCTGGAAGAGATGGGAGTTCAGCAAGGGTCGCCGTTGTCACCGTCGCTGTTCAACGTCTTCATGGATGAGCTAACGGTCCGAATCGCGAAAGAGTTGGAGATCGAGGACCTCAACCGCATCGAAGACATACGGACCCTGCTTTACGCCGACGACGTTGCGGTAATTGCGCATAGTGTCACGGAGCTTCAACAGATTGTAAATGTCGTGGCGACATTCGTGGAGGACTATCGGCTTGAAATCAACCTGAAACCGGGCAAGACGGAAGTCATGCCGATATACGGGCACGCCAAGTCAAAAAAGTCGCCCCCATGCGTGAGGTTCCGGGGCAAGGTTCTCAACGTCACCGACCACTACAAATACCTGGGAGTTCTGCTCACGGACACCCTCTCCGATAAACCGCAAGCGAAGCGGGCGGCGGAAATCACTGTAGCGGGAACGGCTGCCTGCTACCCCTCTGGATTGCCCATGAAGTTCCAGCGCGTCTTCGGCTGATGAATTGGCAGCAAATGGTTGGCGCAAAGTTGCTTTACGCATCGGCTTTTTGGGATCTGCCGGGCGCCAACAAGCTGAGTAAGCTGGAGGGCGCGTTGGTAGCGCCCCTGCGGGTCATCTTGGGTGTTGGTACGCGCACAAGCGGCTGCATCACCAGGGGTTTAGGCCGCACGCCGAGTTTTAGCATCCTTGCCAAGGCGGCCCGGCTTCGGTTCCTAGGGCGCATCGAGTTACTGGGCAACACAGCGCTAACACGCAGGCTTTACAACACGGGTCGGTGCAAATGGAAGGAAGATACGGAAAATTTGATCTTAGCAGATCACAGGCTGCGGGAGGGCTTGGATGCGCTCAAGCGGGTCGTGAACGAAGATGGCACGGTAGATGATAAGGACTGGCGGGCCGCTCTGGCGAACTGGAACGAGGTGGTAAAGCAATGGTCTGTCCGGCAGGAAGTAGCTGGCTGGGAGCGGCAGGCTAAGCCCTCTGATGGGCTGAGGGTGCTGCTTAGCCAGATGTCTTCCCGCTCTGCTTTCCCACGTTGGCGGGCGCTGGAGGGGGGAAGTCACAACCTTATCAGAAGGCGATTGTTGAGCTGCAACAATCGCCTTCGCCTCTACCGATCCAAATTTGGCTCATGCTCGCCGGACTGCTCAAGCTGTTTCGCCTTGTGTGGCACTGAGGTTAACGAGTCGTTACGTCACTTCCTGCTGCATTGCCCAACGTTTGCGAGCTCTCGTGAGGCACTGTTTAAGTTTATCGATGAGGCGCAAGCCCGGCAGCCCCTCATGCTGAATCGAGGAGGGCTTTATCACAGGGAACTGCGGGAGGCAGAGGAGGAGATGAGGCTCTTCAAAGAGGAATGGCTGAAGGGGGAGGATGAAAAGATGGCGGCGATGCTCGGCGTTTTGTTTATCCCTGTCCCAGAAGAGGTGGAGGAGGAGTTAGGAAGGTTTGTTGCCACCATCTGGAAGGAGTGGGAGGAGTTGGAGGCGCAGACCAGGGAGGCAGAGGGGGCGGAGGAGGAGGAGGAGGTGATCGACCTCACGGTCGTTCAGGAGGTGGGTAGAAGGAGGGGAAGGCCTAGTCAGGTAGAATGTCTGGCTAGATCTGTTGTAGGTGGAGGTCAGCGCAGCGTCGCGGACTTCTTCTCGGCAGATAACTCCTCTCACTCCTTGCACCCACTTGCACATGCACAGCACGCTCATTTGCACATTGCACTGCCAGTCGAGTCTTTGGAGCGGAGCCGCGTCACCGAACGGTCCCGTGCTACCAATGGGGCACATGTCCGACAGGATCAAAGGCCAATTGACTGATAAGTCTATTATTATTATTATTATTATTATTATTATTATTATTATTATTATTATTATTATTATTATTATTATTATTATTATTATTATTATTATTATTATTATTATTATTATACCCCTGTGAGTACCTCCATGCGGGACCTACCCAGTCTCGTGGAGCTCTCACGCGGGGAAGATCAATCATTTGTAGTTGATTTCCTGCAAGGTACCCGACACTGTGCGGGTAGTAGGGACTTCCTTTTGGGGCCTTCTATGCAGGATGGTTAGAGTCACTCTTCCCTCCCCAACATACTCACTGTAGTCCCTGTTGGGTCGAGGGATGGAGGCGCATGGCCCTCGGGCTCAGCCATGACAGATCAATATATATATATATATATATATATATATATATATATATATATTATTATTATTATTATTATTATTATTATTATTATTATTATATTATTATTATTATTATTATTATTATTATTATTGGACACCGTGATAGCCCAGTGGTCAAGTTCTACCATCTGGGCCCTGTCGCCAGTTCGATTCCCGTCGGTGCCACCAGTATTTTCATTGAACATACCGGTCCGTCTGGAAGTGTTGGAACTGCCCTTGCGGGGGTGTCATTAGAGCCTATCGTCAATTCTTCGTACTCCCCTCACGGGTGACGATGGAGGCGCATGTGCAGATTTGCATCAGCCATTGACAGAGAAGCACTATTATTATTATTATTACTATTATTATTATTATTATTTTGGACACCGTGATAGCCCAGTGGTCAAGTTCTACCATCTGGGCCCTGTCGCCAGTTCGATTCCCGTCGGTGCCACCAGTATTTTCATTGAACATACCGCTCCGTCTGGACCAGTATTTTCATTGAACATACCGGTCCGTCTGGAAGTGTTGGAACTGCCCTTGCGGGGGTGTCATTAGAGCTTATCGTCAATTCTTCGTACTCCCCTCACGGGTGAGACGATGGAGGCGCATGTGCAGAAATGCATCAGCCATTGACAGAGAAGCACTATTATTATTATTATTATTATTATTATTATTATTATTATTATTATTATTATTATTATTATCATTATTATTATTTAGGGAGTACATAGGCCATCGGTCCCTTTCAATGGGCTGATTGGTATAAAGCTCCTAGAGTAATGTTCTACGCCGTCACTTCCTTTATTCCACCGATTGGTGTGGATACTTTTCTTATGGAATGGAGGACTGGATGCACATGGCCTTTTGGCTCAGCAATTGGCAGGAGATAGATTATTATTATTGTTATTATTATTATTAGTAATGGACACCGTGATAGCCCAGTGGTCAAGCTCTACCATCTGCGCCCTGTCGCCAGTTCGATTCCCGTCGGTGCCACCAGTATTTTCATTGAACATACCGGTCTATTTCTGGATCAGTATTTTCATTGAACATACCGGCCCGTCTGGAAGTGTTGGAACTGCCCTTGCGGGGGTGTCATTAGAGCTTATCGTCAATTCTTCGTACTCCCCTCACGGGTGAGACGATGGAGGCGCATGTGCAGAAATGCATCAGCCATTGACAGAGAAGCACTATTATTATTAGTATTATTATTATTATTATTATTATTATTATTATTGGACACCGTGATAGCCCAGTGGTCAAGTTCTACCATCTGAGCCCTGTCGCCAGTTCGATTCCCGTCGGTGCCACCAGTATTTTCATTGAACATACCGGTCTATTTCTGGACCAGTATTTTCATTGAACATACCGGCCCGTCTGGAAGTGTTGGAACTGCCCTTGCGGGGGTGTCATTAGAGCCTATCGTCAATTCTTCGTACTCCCCTCACGGGTGAGACGATGGAGGCGCATGTGCAGAAATGCATCAGCCATTGACAGAGAAGCACTATTATTATTATTATTATTATTATTATTATTCAGCCCAATGGCCTCAAGGCGTTAAACTATGACGCCAACTCATAACCCTTTGGTGGTAGATGCTGGGGAGGAGGGTCGTTGCGCCGCGTAAAAGATCTTAAACTCCGCATATGCTGGTTGATAGCCCAGGACCCAGCAGACACCAGATTGTATGGGTGGGGTTTCGAGGCAGCTCTAGCAACCGCGCTTGGTGTATGCACTTGCACATTCGGTGACGTCTTGCAAGAGGTTGCTGGGACTGCGGAATAACCTCGGCTTAGTGCAGTCTTGCCCTCAGGAGCTCCATCGGTGGCCCCGATCATCAGGCGAGAGACTGACACGGGGGGGTGGAGGACCTCGAACAAGGGTATTGGAGCCTTATGTCCGTTGAGGATATGCCATTAGCTGCATCAGTACGCCTCAGATATAGTATTATTATTATTATTATAGACCAGTGAACGACGCGGCGCAGTAGGGACATTGAGAGAGAGAGAGAGAGAGAGAGAGAGAGATCACTTTTATTATTATTATCATCATCATCATTTTATAATAATTATAGACCAGTGAACGACGCGGCGCAGTCGGGACATTGAGAGAGAGAGGGGGACATTGAGAGAGAGAGAGAGAGAGAGAGAGAGAGAGAGATTACTTATTATTATTATTGTCATAATCAGCATTATCATTATTATAGACCAGTGAACGACGCGGCGCAGTCGGGACATTGTGTTGGAGTAACGACAAACTGTACCAGAGATAGATAGATAGATAGATAGATAGATAGGTAAGTAGGTAGGTAGGTAGATAGATAGATAGGTAGGTAGGTAG
>WBZZ01001166.1:180000-182500 GCA_019918135.1 Paulinella micropora | reverse complement strand
TCAATATTTTTTGTTAACTTCATATATATATGTATATATATGTGTATATTATATATATAACCTTTTCGTCATTTTATTTTACTTTATTTTATTTTTAAAATATTTTCAATCTATTTTATTTTAATAATTTAATATTTTAATAATTTAATTTTTCATTATTCTTAATAGTTTGAGAAGTAGGTCACCATCTAGTTAAATCAATAGCTCTTGAGCTAACGATTTGTATGGATGACCAGAGGTTCAATTTCTTAACTTCATGAAATCGAAGGCCTAGGCCTAGTAGTAGTAGTAGTAGTAGTAGTAGTAGTAGTAGTAGTAGTAGTAGTAGTAGTAGTAGTAGTAGCAGTAGTAGTAGTAGTAGCAGTAGTAGTAGTAGTAGTAGTAGTAGTAATAGTACTACTACTAGTAGTAGTAGTAGTAGTGGTAGTAGTAGTAGTAGTAGTAATGGTAGTAGTAGTAGTAGTAGTAGTAGTAGTAATAGTACTACTACTACTACTACTACTACTACTACTACTACTACTGCTACTACTCCTACTACTACTAGTGCTACTAGTGCTACTAGTGCTACTAGTGCTCTACTGTTACTACTACTACTACTAGTACTAGTACTAGTACTAGTACTACTAGTACTACTAGTACTAGTACTACTAGTACTACTAGTACTACTACTTCTACTACTACTACTACTACTACTACTACTACTACTACTACTACTACTACTACTACTACTACTACTACTATACTACTACTACTACTACTACTACTACTATACTACTACTACTACTAGGCTAGGCTAGTAAGGGTAACTGTTTTTCTTATTCAGCCAACGGGAAAAACGATAAAAATAACCCGATAATGATGCAGTGTTTGCAATCATAACCGCGTTAAATTTATGTTTTAACCCGAATTACAGCTTCAACATAAGAGTGGAGAGCAGAACGTATTACACAAATCGCAAAAACACGAGGCTTTTTTGATTTAACTAGGTAATCCTGATCCACTGTTTTGCCGGAAAGTTGCAACCCTAATTTTTCAATTGGGAAAAATTACTACTACTACTACTACTACTACTACTACTACTACTACTACTACTACTACTACTACTACTACTACTACTAGGCCTAGGCCTTCGGTTTAATGAAGTTAACAATTTAACCTCTGGTCGATCCATACAAATCGTTAGCTGAAGAGCTATTGATTTAACTAGATGGTGACCTACGTCTCAAGTTATTAAAGATAATGAGAAATTATTAAAAAAATTACAGTATTAAAATAAAATGACTTAGATTAAAAATATTAAAATAAAATAATAATAATAATAATAATAATAATAATAATAATAATAATAATAATAATAATAATAATAATAATAATAATAATAATAATAATAATAATAATAATAATAATAATAATAATAATAATAAAATAGTAATAACAATAATAATAAATATATATGGAATTAACAAATATATATATATGTATATATATATATATATTATATATATACTACTACTACTACTACTACTACTACTACTACTACTACTACTACTACTACTCTACTACTACCACTGCTGCTACTTTTTATGTCTTACCCAAGGAGGCCGCTGGTAGCGTTCACAGTTTCGACAGAAGAGCAGTACAGCCTGGCAAACACAAGCGCGTACGAGTGTATTTGTGTGTGAGAGTGTGTGTATGCGATATAGAGATAGAGAGAGAAAGGTTTAGGTGAACGTTATTGTGGGTTCCTTTGAGTAAATCTCTGAATAAGGCCACCAGCTGGAGAAAACGTACCTGTTTTGGGATGCCCTCTGTGATGTCAACCTTAGCCTTCAAACAGTTGATACATGTATTTGCCGGGTTCGGTCGAATTTGTGTGCCACAGACACAGCACGCAATAGTGTGATCATCCTCGTCGTCTTCCATCTTTTCGGTTGACTGGACCGCAACTTTGCCTGATGAAAGCCATCGATGCGTCGAAATCGCCTATTCCTTGGCAATTGCCTCGTTCCGGAGCCAGCGCAGAAATTGTCGAGTTGTTTATTTTCTTTACGTTTAGAATCTGCTACTATCTAGACTATGTACGCTTTCAGGCTAAAAAAAAATTATTGCGCCTTCGTGTTTACTTTCGTGTGTCTTTGTAAAGTTTAGTATTTAGTTCTCTTCTCCTTCTTTCTATTCTTCTTAAATAAATGCGAAAGAAAAGAACGAAACGAGAAAGAAGAAGAATAGGAGAGAAATTAGGAAGGAGGATAAATACCTTGGACCCAAAGCCCATTTTATCGAACAGCTTGACCATAACTCCACCCATCTTTGAGTTGTGAACTGACTTGTGTTGATGTTTGTGCTTTTGTTATATGTGCATCACGTTTTTTATAGTAATAATTGTAATAGCTAGGGAAAAACAGAAAAGCCCTACTAGAGAAATGATGAAGACTATGAAGAAGAAACACACAAGAGAAAAACCAAAGAGAAGAGGCTAAACATAAAGAGAATAACTGTG
>WBZZ01001166.1:97500-100000 GCA_019918135.1 Paulinella micropora | reverse complement strand
GAAGGACAGCCAGTGTACGTGCATCCCTCGTCTGCGCTTTTTAACCGTCAGCCAGACTGGTTGGTCTACTTCAACTTGGTGTTGACATCCAAGGAATACTTGCGCGAGTGTTTAGCCATCGAGCCAAAGGTGGAGAGAGAGAGGGGGGGGGGGGGGGGGACCATACATCTCCATACCTGCAGACTCATATATACATAAACATACAATCTCCTGGTTGGTTGTTTGTTGTTTGTGTAGTGGTTGGTTGAGTTAGCGCCGAACTTCTTCAAGGCGGCCGACCCCAACAAGCTCAGCAAACGCAAACGACGTGAACGGGTACAAACTTACTTACTTTACTTACTTTACTTACTTACTTACTTACTTACTTACTTACCTATTCACCTGCTTATCTACTTACCTACTTACCTACTTACCTACTTACTTACTTACTTACTTACTTACTTACCTCCTTACTTGCTTACTTACTTGCTTGTATACGTGTAGATTCTTACTTACTTACTTACTTACTTACCTCCTTACTTTCTTACTTGCTTGTATACGTGTAGATTGAGCCTTTGTATGACCGCTTCAACCCGCCCAATGCATGGCGCCTCAGTCGCCGTCGCGGATAATGCTAAAAGACGTTTCGAGGAGGGGGAGGAGGAGGCCTCAGTCGTCGCGGATAGGAAGAAGAGGAGGGCCGGGGGGGGGGGGGGGAGACTACCGTTGATATTTTACTGTTTTTGACCGGCCCGTTAGATTCTCCTCTGCACGACGTTTCGACTTGACTAACTAGTTTTCGATTTCGTTCAGGAATGACTTCAAACGATTTAATCAAAGTTCTTTTTACAAAATAGCAACTATTACCTTTTTCCCACTCTCTATTACCTTTTCCCTCTATTTCCGTGAGCACGCACGTTACGGTAAATTTGTGGACACGCAGTCAAGAGAAGTGAAAATAATATTTTCCGTTCACATCCGTGCTTTTTACATCATGACTGTAAAACACTTTTTCCAAAAGCGAATCTCAGACACTTGAACCCACAACTTGGACTTGAAGCCCTCCTTCAAGTGCTACACCAGCATTTTCAAGTGTCACACGATACCAACTCACAATCTACTATCACTGTGATCGTACTTTGCAACCCAAGTCTGCAAACAAGAAGAAATCTACGTAAATAAACGAAGTGACCTCTCAGCTATTTACAGTAATTTACTGGTATTTCACCTACTCTCTGGAGTTAGGACTTATTGCAGCCATAGAGACTTTTAATCAGAGTTCGTTGTGTATTTATCCCTTGGGGTTGTATCCAAACTCACAATTAAGTAACTGAACTAAAAATAGAAGTGTAAACTTGAAGTAAAGACTTGAAGAAAGTTTAACACGGGGCAATATTAATGCCAAGTTTCAGTCCGGTACGATATTAATATTCATTCCGATAGGTGGAAAAAAAATCGAAAGTGGCAATTTGCAAGTTCCTCAAAAAACGTGATCCTGAACAGCTGAAAAAAACTAGTAACTTGGCATCTATTTTTGATAACATACTTAAATCACTTCCGGGCCGATAAGATTTCACCTCCCTGCGTGCCTTGACGTATCGATAGAGCATGTCTTGAAATATTAATATCCAGCTTATTTCAGTATTATTATTAATATTAATGTTACGTTGAGAAATGATGATTTTATTCATTTTGAAAAACACTACCACATTTGTGGCAATGATCCACAAATGTGGCGCTCGCCTGGTTAAAGGTTAATACTTACTGTTCAATAAATAGTCATGGTACTAATAGCACTACGTACATACCGCTCAGAGAAATCAACTCAAGGAACAGGACCGAGATCATCGAGTCTGGCAGTCAATATTAAGATTACGGACAGTGACCGTAGGCTCAAGGTCCGAGCTGGATCATAAGTTGTGTCCAGACTGACTGCTCAGAGAAATATTTCAAACGACAGTCAAGTGGACAAATCGTGCAACTTTGACCGTAGCTTTCTCGGTGGATAGTGATGCTACGATAATTCTGAAGAAACCGTTTGAAAGCTCAGAACCGTAGGCTAGTGCTCCAAGCAACGTGCTCAGAATTGTTGTATCCTAAATGTTGTCGAGAAAAATGAGTTCAAAATTTGATGCTTTTGCCAGTTGATTGTCGTCTGCAATAGATTGAAGAGCAGGACCGAGATCTGATAGTCCATAATGGAAAGCGACCTCAAGGTCGATCTGGAAAGATATTACGTGCTAAAGAGGCCGAAAATTACATGGTCGGTCTGGAGAGTGTTACAAGTGTAAGAAAACCGAACGTTGATTATATGTGTCAAATAACATAGCTGTATGAAGCGATAAAATTTCGCGTGCAAGTTGTTATATGCTGTGATCAGTTCTTCACTTTCGCCTTGAAGTTGGGGGTTAGGATTAGAACATGTTTTCGGCATACAGTCGAAAAAAATTATCACTATGGAATATCTTTTCGGCAAGAACCGAAAAAACTTACTCCACTATATTATACGCTAGCTATCTAT
>WBZZ01001166.1:77500-92500 GCA_019918135.1 Paulinella micropora | reverse complement strand
TTCTCAGTTTCTCTGCGCTGATATCGGTGTTTTAAAGGAAGAGTACAGCCACAACTAATACGCAACAAGTCAAGCCAAGACAAGACACAGGTGGTCACAGCAAGCAAAAAGAACCAAGTAATGTTTACAGGATTCACCAAGAACAGAATCCCAGCAACAGATGTCAACCAGAGAAACGCACCAAAAATTGAAAGTTGCACAACCTTTGCAACATGTTAGTATGTGTCTGGGAAAATGCAAAAGAAATGTCTCCTGATAAAGAATACAACTAAAATGAGGTTGGTAGGGATAAACCAAGAGCCTCTGTGCATATACCCGCAATTTCCAGGCCCGCGCGCATCAACTTAGTACCTTTTTAACTCTCAACTTAAACCAAGTGTCGTGAGGTGAGCAAACTTGAAGAAATTTGGTACAGTGCTAAGTTTAAGTTGTCGTCACTATATTTGATATCAGGATGGAAGAAGAGCAAGAAGCAGCGGACAGATTGTGAGAGATAGGTGTTCAAAATGTTGTTGATAAAGAGCAAAACAAGTCGCACAATAAAGCACCGCCTAAGTTACGTTTTTGCGTGACGGGTAACAGGAATTCAATTTGCATGTTTTCGCGGTGATTGGATTTTTTGTTTCTTCGTTTTTTGTTGCCTTTTTGTCCCTCGTTTGTTTTGGTAGGCGTTAACAAAACTGGAGGGAGGCTCTGACAGAGGGCCAGCCATGGAGGGGGAGAACATGCAGAGCCCGGCGGCGACGACCAAGAACCGTCCCGTAGACAAAAAACAGAAGGTTCAGGAAGTGCCTCTGGGAACTACGATGAAGGTAGCAAAAAAAAAAATCGAACGAAAAAAATTTCTAGTCGAACTCGAAAGAAAACGCAACTGGAAATCTTTTGATGGTCTACTTTGTCGGTATTCTCCAAAGGTATATGCCTTTCTGGGACAATTCTGGGCATGTGTGCTGTTGTTTGAGATCTTTTTTGTATGCAAATCTCAAAGAAGGAGACTGCTTTGGTAAATATGTGGACATTTCTACCTCGTGTGTCTGGACCACGCACGTTGTCGGTGTTCTCTTTCCATAGGTTCTGGTATTCTACCGTGAGGGATATCCATACTTCTCTTTGAGAGAATTCGATGGGAAGATCCTTCGTGCCCCTTCCTTAGAGCAAAAGTCTCTCCGTATCCAGGGAGCTTCTGAACAAGCTATCAGGGCACGAATCACACAAGCTATCCTGAAGCTCAAACTCAAGCCTATCAAGGCAAACAAAGAGGAGATCCGATACCTTAAGAAAAAGGGCGTGTTGGGAAAACGCGCACCCAAGTGTTCTCTTCTGACATGCAGTGACATGGTCTGCAACATATCCTGTCTCTCGTATGTGACTTTGCGCTTTGTACCTACATGATGTCCATGTCCGCGTGAGTGTGACTAGTGTGGAAGGTCAAACTGTGTAAAGAAGGCATTGCTTGCCGTGAAAAATATGTCCTCTGCACTCCTTTGCTGTTTTCAGGGTCGTTTGCTCAAGGCTTTCGGCCGTCATGCGGTCAGCAGGCACTCAAAGCAAAAAAAATGGCTTTAACGGGCATCAACTGTGACCAAAACTAACCAGTGCACTAATTCAAATAAACAACACACACACAGACAAGACAAACAAAACAAACAAAATAGGAGTGAATGATTTGTAAACCTTAATCTTCGGCACGTTGCAACAAATACTCCTGTATTCCGAGAGAGAGAGAGAGAGAGAGAGAGAGAGAGAGAGAGAGAGAGAGAGAGAGAGAGAGAGAGAGAGAGAGAGAGGTAGGGAGGGAGAGAAAGAGAGAGAGAGAGAGTATCTATCCAACCATCTATATATCCATCTTTCTATCTTGGCTCTCTCTCTTTCTCTCTCTCTCATCTCTCTCTCTCTCTCTCATCTCTCTCTCTCATCTCTCTCTCCCCCTCTCGCTCTCTCTCTCTCTCTCTTTCTCTCTCTCTCTCTCTCATCTCTCTCTCTCGCTCTCTCTCTCTCTCTCTCATCTCTCGCTCTCTCTCTCTCTCTCTCTCTCTCTCTCTCTCTCTCTCTCTCTCTCTCTCTCTCGCTCTCTATCTCTCTCTCTCTCTCTCGCTCTCTATTCCTCTCCATACTCGTTGCCTGCTACAGCAGTCCATGTCTGTTGCTAGCTGTGGCGTTGGTGACATGATGAGTTTAGTCATTCAGTACCACCAGCAGTCGTTTAACAGCATCATTCTCAGACAGTTGCTTCTTTTGTTGCTTGTATAGCGGCTCAATAGATATCATCAGCAATCGTTGAATAGCATCCTTCTGATACAGTTTCTTCTTTTTGTTCTTGCCTGCGGTCTTACCCGTCTTGTTTGTCGACAATCTGTAGGACGCGGCTCATTTGGTGGCGGCGGTGGAGCAGCTGGACTGTGAGAAGGGCAGTCCAGTGTTAGAAAACATTGGAGAGAGCGCGCTGTCCCCCTCGTCAGCCCCACCCCACCCACCCACCCCCCCCCCCCGGCCTCTCACCACCACCACGACCATAATTATGATAACAAGAGGGGAGGGGAGGGTACAGGACAAAAAAAACGCACAGAATAACAACAAAGGAGAAGTCTCGTCTATTCCTGAACAGAGACGTAATCTCACTTCATTTATCTGCTATTTTGATAGTGCGCTTTGTATTAACATTGAATTTTCGTCAACTAGATTACATTACATATTATACTCGAATACAATCTTCATATTTGATTAGATTTGATTGAATTGGATTGATTTGATTGATTGATTGATTTGAATATTTTACCACGTGTAAACATGGATGCATATTGATTGTTTAATACGTTGATTTAGCAACTGATCGACATGTATTGCGTGTAGTGCCGCAGTCAAAGTGGCAGCGGAAAAAGGATATACATATACATTTACACATCGATACACACATACATATGCATATGCATGTAGAGCTGCAGCTAAGGCGGCAGCGGAGAAAGAGTCTCGCAAACGCATTAAACGGTATACATTTACATTTAACACTTAATTTATATTTATATTTATATTTACATTTACAAATATTTAAATTTATGTTTACATAGGACGATTGAGTTTCCCAACGGCCCCAACCAACAACCCCGCCCACGACGCAAGCGAAAAAAGGTAACTTACTTACTTACTTACCTACTTACTTACTTACTTACTTACCTACCTACCTACCTATCTACCTACCTTCCTACCCATCCAACCACCTACTTACTTACTTACCTACCTACCCATCCACCTACCTGCTTACTTACTTACTTACCTACCTACCTAATTACATACTTACTTACTTACTTGTTCTCAGGAGGTGATGCCTAGTCTTGCCCCTCCAATGGGGCTCGTTGGAGGGCCGATGGGTAAACACAACATAGCATAACACAAAATAACATAACCTTAACATAACCATTACACAAACATAAACGAAAACATAAGCGTGACATGACATATCATAACATAACATAGCATAAAATAAGTACATACATACATAGGAATGGGAGGCATGTACGCACAGCCGGGCCCCCCGGGCTACCTACCTGCCAAAACATACGGCGCCAACGGTGCGATATTACTAATATTATTATTATTATTATTATTATTATTATTGTTCTACCATCTGGGCCCTGTCGCCAGTTCGATTCCCGTCGGTGCCACCAGTATTTTCATTGAACATACCGGTCTATTTCTGGACCAGTATTTTCATTGAACATACCGGCCCGTCTGGAAGTGTTGGAACTGCCCTTGCGGGGGTGTCATTAGAGCTGATCGTCAATTCTTCGTACTCCCCTCACGGGTGAGACGATGGAGGCGCATGTGCAGAAATGCATCAGCCATTGACAGAGAAGCACTATTACTATTATTATTATTATTATTATTGGACACCGTGATAGCCCAGTGGTCAAGTTCTACCATCTGGGCCCTGTCGCCAGTTCGATTCCCGTCGGTGCCACCAGTATTTTCATTGAACATACCGGTCCGTCTGGAAGTGTTGGAACTGCCCGTGTGGGGGTGTCATTAGAGCCTATCGTCAATTCTTCGTACTCCCCTCACGGGTGAGACGATGGAGGCGCATGTGCAGATTTGCATCAGCCATTGACAGAGAAGCACTATTATTATTATTATTATTATTGTTATTATTATTATGGACACCGTGATAGCCCAGTGGTCAAGTTCTACCATCTGGGCCCTGTCGCCAGTTCGATTCCCGTCGGTGCCACCAGTATTTTCATTGTACATACCGATCCGTCTGGACCAGTATTTTCATTGAACATACCGGCCCGTCTGGAAGTGTTGGAACTGCCCTTGCGGGGGTGTCATTAGAGCTTATCGTCAATTCTTCGTACTCCCCTCACGGGTGAGACGATGGAGGCGCATGTGCAGAAATGCATCAGCCATTGACAGAGAAGCACTATTGTTATTATTATTATTATTATTATTATGGACACCGTGATAGCCCAGTGGTCAAGTTCTGCCATCTGGGCCCTGTCGCCAGTTCGATTCCCGTCGGTGCCACCAGTATTTTCATTGAACATACCGATCCGTCTGGACCAGTGTTTTCATTGAACATACCGGTCCGTCTGGAAGTGTTGGAACTGTCCTTGCGGGGGTGTCATTAGAGCCTATCGTCAATTCTTCGTACTCCCCTCACGGGTGAGACGATGGAGGCGCATGTGCAGAAATGCATCAGCCATTGACAGAGAAGAACTATTATTATTATTATTATTATTATATGGACACCGTGATAGCCCAGTGGTCAAGTTCTACCACCTGGGCCTTGTCGCCAGTTCGATTCCCGTCGGTGCCACCAGTATTTTCATTGAACATACCGGTCCGTCTGGAAGTGTTGGAACTGCCCTTGCGGGGGTGTCATTAGAGCCTATCGTCAATTCTTCGTACTCCCCTCACGGGTGAGACGATGGAGGCGCATGTGCAGATTTGCATCAGCCATTGACAGAGAAGCACTATTATTATTATTATTATTGTTCGTCTTTTTCCATCATGCATATCTATTTATCTCTAATTCCTAAGGCTCTCATATGGCGCATGCAGCCTCTATCTATCTATCTATCTATCTATATTAGCTTGGCCAGCCATACAGCTTATTATTATCACTTTCATTCCTCTAAGTAGTATACGTATAAATATGTGTATATTTCTTTTTCTCTAGGCAACTACATGTGGCACGGCCAGCTAGGACAGCCGGCCCAGCTGCCACACCCTCACATGAGCATTGTGGAGTATGCCACAGGCCATCACAGTCCAACCGACATGACGCCGCGATATGACAGCTTGAGCCCTCAGGTCCAGCCAGCTAGCTAGCTATCTGCATAAAATACACAACACAGGTCTAGCTATCTATCTGATGGGAACTTCTCTCAGATCCAATTATTTCCTCTTACTTACTTTGCTTACTTAACTCACACACAGATTCCCAACTATCTGGTCCTATACAAACTTTCTCTTTTTCTTTCTTTCTTTTTTTCTTTCTTTCTTTCCTTCTTTCTTTCTTTCTTACTTACTTACATGTACCATAGGTGGGCACACCTCCTATTCCCAACTACCTGGCGCGGGAGTCCACCTCCCCGATCTCCTCACCGGTACATTACCATACATACCTGCAGACTCACAATTTCCCGATCCGACACTTCTCGCTGTTTTGTTTTGCTTGTTTTATGTTTTTTTTTTTTTTTTTTTTTTTTTTTTTTTTTTTTTTTTTTTTTTTTTTTTTTTTTTTTTTTTTTTGTTGTTGTTGTTTGTTTTGTTTGTTTTGTTTCGGTTCTCTCTCTCTCGCTCTCTCTCGCTCTCTCCTCCCCCACCCACCCCCCCCTCTCTCTCTCTCTCTCCTCCCTCCCTCCCTTTCTCCCCTCCCCCCCCCCCCTCTCTCTCTCTCTCTCCCTCCCTCCCTTTCTCCTCAACTTTATAGCGTACCGAGTCCCCCAACTCTGACAACTCTCTATATCTCTCTCTCTCTCTCTCCCTCCCTTGTTCCTCCACTTTAGCGTACCGAGTCCCCCAACTCGGACAACTCGGGCGACTCCACTATCCCCCTGACACCCCTATCCGCAGTGCGCTCCTCTCTCTCTGCTGTCAGTTCTCCCACAACACCCTCTACCCTGTCTGTCTCTACCATACCTCTGACGCCCCTTTCTACTGTGCGCTCCCCTCTCGCTGCTGTCATCACTCCCCCAACCCCTCTCTCTCTCTCTGTTGCTGTATTCTCAACCCCCCCCCCCCCCCCCCCCCCCCCGCTCCCCCTTTTACCATCCCTGACGCCCCTTTCCGCTGTGAGCCTCTCTCTCTCCCTATCTCTCTCTCTCTCTCTCTCTCTCTCTCTGTGTCATCAATCCCTATCCCCTCTGTCTGTGTGTGTGTGTCTCTCTATCTCCATCTCTCTCTCTCTCTCTCTCGCCCCCCCCCCCCCCCGCGCGCCTCTCCACTTTCTCTTTCAATGCATGCTTCGCCACAATATGCTGCTGTTTTCCCCTTGTTCAGGTTTCTCATTCTACCTACGGTTCCCCCAACACGGAGCCCTTCATCTTCTCGCCCATCGCTCACAAGGTACGTCCATATGTATGTATGCATGTTCGCGCTGTGTGTGTCGTTGGACCAACATGCTGCTGTATGTATGTAAGTATGAATGTATGTACGTGCTGTGTTTGTGTTCAAGATTCGCCCCATCGACCACCAGATTTACCTTCTCTCCCCAGTGCAAGCCCCAACCTCCATGCCTCAAGGTCCATCGATCTCTATCCAATTACCTTTTCTTCTATTAATCTATCATTCCCTCTATCCATCTGTCTATCTATCTAACCATCAATTTATCTATGTAGGTCTGACCAAGACAACGCAAGCAGATGAAGCCTACCTGGCCATGTGCAGCACGCTACAACCGCTAGGCGAGTAAAGCAACAAAGTCATGCCTACGACTGTTACAATAGGTTGGCACCTTTCTTTTCTTTCTTTTCTTTCTTTCTTCTTCTTCGTCTTCTTCCTCTATCTCTCTCTCTATATATATATATATGTATATAATATATATATATAGACAGAGAGATATGTGAGATTTGCGGGGGGGGGGGGGGGGGGGGAGGTCGTCGTTGATGCTGTCCTTCTTTTTCTTCCATCTTTGTTTGCTTTAATTTCAAATTTCACATTCACGAAAAAGACTTGTTTATGTCCCTTCTCTTTCTTCTGTTTTCGTTTTTTGTTAGAATATCAACCAAAAAAAAAAAAAAAAAAAAAAAAAAACTTCGCGGAGGGGGGACCCAGCGAGATCAAGCCTTCATTAACATGAAGAACAGGCAGACAATAGTTTTACACCAGTGTTGTTGTTATCTGATCACGCCCTCTCCGCCGCCGCCAACGACCGCCACAACATTATTATTCACCCTCCACTACGATTGTTTGTTTGTTTGTTTGTTTTTAACTGCGCTATCGGCCCTGTGTTTTGGTTTTGAACCAAGGGCCCTGAAAAATCTCTCAAGAACATCCATCAATCCTGGTACTCATCTTGCACCCCCCTTTTTTTTTTTTTTTTTTTTTTTTTTTTTTTTTTTTTTTTTTTTTTTTTTTTTTTTTCCTTTTTTACGACTTATTCTTTTGCTTGTTGTTTTTCTTGTGTATTGCTTGCTATTTGCTCACTGCAGCCAATAAGACGGTCGCTGCAGTAGACTGATATATTATAATATATACATACAGCATTTCGTTTATTATATAACAGTACTGGGGACGAGCTCGTGCCAAACATCTTTATTATTATTACCTCCCTTGGTTCAGTTGCTTGGGTAGATGGAATTTTCGAATGCATGATTCAAGAACTCAGGCCAAGAGATTTTGAATCATGTGCTAAGCATGGCCCTAGCCCTCAACGACTCAGACAGCATTATTGACCACATTCAATGTGCCAAATTATTATTAGCTGTGATCTCAATCGTTCTCTACTAAGCATATTATAATGACTTGAAGCCATCGTTGGAAAGCTCAGTACAAAAGCTTTCCTATCAAACGCTCGGCTTGTTTCGTATCACAGATAACGAATGAGGAAACACGAGTTAGAAGTTGCACATTCTTATCACTTGTATGTGGTCAGTAGTATTAATATGTGTATCCCCATGTTGGACGTTTTTGCCCATCGAGCATCAATCATGTTGGACGTTTTGTCCACAGCGTATCCTCCACCAACTACATCTAAATATCGGACTTTCGAATGTCTCACAGCGCGTTGGCTCTGTCCAACACAACCTCTAGCAAACAGCAGGAGGGGTCTTGGACTGCGGCCAACCGTTATGCTTAGACAAGCCTTTGTAGAAATCTAGACGCGAAAACGCCCTGCCATCACTCATATCCAACGAACGAACGGTCTTAGATTGTTCCCTTTGCTATCCTTGCTCACTGATCTGGGCTTAGCAATAACGAGGGGCTGTACCTGTGCCTATTTTACCGCACACGTACAGACAGTAATGGTTTACCTCAGTCTCCATCATTTTTTGTCGATTACCATTATTATGCATATTATCCTAAGCATTCAGCACCTATAGTCTGCCTCCCTCCCTCCCTCTCTCCCTCTCTCTCTCTCTCTCTCTCTCCTCTGTCTCCCTGTGAACCTGACCTTATTGAATTCACCAGTAGCGTAGTAAAAAGCAAACAAGGTGTTACAAGGGTCTTTACTCTCTCTCTCTCTCTCGTCTGCAGCACTAATCTTAAATTAATGCAGGTTTAATCATAATAATACTGTCACTTGATAATTTTGAATAATTAATCACAGCCTACGGTATTTCTTTATGAAATCATGGTTACCTTCAGTGCCGGTCTAAGTCACTGGTGCTAGTTACCAACATTGAACAATTAGTAATTAGACCCTTCTCCTCAGTACCTACTGTTACTTATCATCAGTATTAGTAGTGATTAACTAAGTTTTACGAAAGCACGGTTTTAATATACTTGCCACTCGTAGAGCTGAGTGGGTGTTGGAACTATAATCTTAATAATAATAGTTAAGGACCCGACCGTATCAGAGTAACGGTGTCGGTAGAGCAATTACTTACGATCCGGCCAGTCATGTTACGCGGCGTGTTCTGTTAGCGCTTTTTCTTATTAAAGCTGTAGTACTGCTGTTTGGGTGTTGTATTGCTGTTGACATTCAAGACAACAAAAAAAATTGATTTTTCTGTTTTGGTTGGAATTTTGATTTTGGGTGAAAATTTGAATTTTTCAAATTAACTGCTATATTCGTCCGCAAAATATCGTAAATTTTCGCGAAATGTCACCGTTAAATTTGAAAATTTAAATTTTTGTCACAAAAATGAAAAACTGTCACAAAAATGAAAATCTGACACAAAAATGAAAAACTAATTTTTGTTGTCTTGAATGTCAACAGCAATATATAGCTATCATAGGTCATTAGCAAATATATTACTTGAATAATAGTGATCTAACAGCTTATCGAGCCTTGATTACTACCGCGAACTCTGCGTTCAATAGCAGCTTTAATCAGTTGCACAAAATCTGGAAGAAGAAGCATTATGCCTTCAACAGATAAGTGCAAGTGTCGACGTGCAGCAGGCAGTCGATAACATTTCGTGTGCTGGCTGAATGCTCTGTGACCCACCTCAAACGTGTCTTGTGGTGGAGTGCGGCTAGACAGCATAGCACAGACAAACCCGTTGAGAGAAAACCCTTGCGACTTTTGCAAACGGCGACCGGAGTTGACTCGGTGCGTCCCACTCCTATCTGCCAACTGCTTCCCACGTAAACGAATTTAACAATACTGAACAATTCCCTCCAGTCTAACTGACGACGTCACACAAAAGATGTACCTCCAGAAAATGATCCACGAAACTGCCTGATATGAGCCGCTTTTTTTGAATACTGGTAATGGTAAAAAGCTAGTGCCACCAGTACCAGACTCTTTGAAAAGATACTTTAAATGACTGTATTAATAACTAATAATACTACTAGGCTAACGTAACGAATATTGCTAACGTATGAAATATCAATATGGACATAGCTGAGGAGGAAGTATCTAATTAACTATCCAATGCTCCCCCTTAATTAGATTCCCTTACGAGTCAGTGTCCAACCATACCGTGCTACTAACAAGTAGATTAGAAAGATTTCGGGTCCGGCAGAGCCGACGTGTGATAGATTTAGATAGAGAGGTGTTTGGGCCCGCAGGGCATGTGTACCTGAAGCAGTAAGGGGGGGCACCTACGCCAACCCCGCGCTGCCGACCCCGCCTCGCAGCGCGACAGCCACAGCGCGCTGCGAGGCGGGGTCGGCAGCGCGGGGTTGGCGTAGGGAGCCCCTTTGCAGTTTACAACACTTAATTTTAAACTACAGTCTTTAATAATAATGACTTTCACTAGTACTGTAAATAAACAGAAAGTATGATGTATTTCATTATTTCATTATTCGGAACCTAGCCGCGGAAGCACGTGGTACAACTCTGTCAAATCCTGTCCGATGTTAAGTTGGTGTCCACGATAATAGTTGTGTCCGTTCCCAACTGTGAATACTGATGCAATCGGAAGCACTAGACAGATAAGCATTTCCTCAACCATGCGCAGCCCAGATAGTTCTGGTGGCCTGCCACCCTGACACACGTATTAGACATGTAGAAAAGATTGCTGTAACAGCTGTCATCTACCTTGTCGGCCCTCCAAACGATCATGCTGTTCCTGCAGTGAAAGGATTGCCGACACTAGAGGGTCGATTCAAAGGAACACATCGCCTGCACACTGTCCGCCATTTTCCGCTGTTGCTATACCTGTCTTTCTGGAAGTTGATCTCACAGCAGGAAGAGCAGAAAAACACAGAACTCAAATTGTTCTTAACGTACAGCTCATGCTCCACTAAAGAGGAACCAACTTCTGGATCCAGACCCCACCTACACAGAGCAAATGGAAATGTTTGTGTAATAGGTAGAAGTCCAGCTATGTGTACGTTTCTACATGTCTGTATTCTTCTTCCGTAATATTATACCTTTCTGTAAGCACATGGTTCCGCGTTTCTGCTGACACAGCACTTAAGAAATGATGTGTTGATTTCTTTTCCTTGTCAGGATTTCTGTTGGACTCTGGATCGTCTGAATCCCATGTTTGCTCCGTGCAGGATGCTTCCTGTTTCTTGCGCTTGGAACGTAACCGCTTCATTCTCTCCTTGGAACTATCCATATCTTGCATCTGTTCATCTTCACTTTGATATTGTCTCTTTTTATTCATCCTTGCTCGCGCCTCTGCACGCTCTTCTTCCCTGCTCTCGGCCGTTTGTCCTTCACGTGCTGCCTGCATCCCTGCTCGCGCCTTTGCACGCTCTTCTTCCCTTCTCTCGACCGTTTGTCCTTCACGTGCTGCCTGCATCCTTGCTCGCGCCTCTGCACGCTCTTCTTCCGTTCTCTCGGCCGTTTGTCCTTCACGTGCTGCCTGCATCCTTGCTCGCGCCTCTGCACGCTCTTCTTCCGTTCTCTCGGCCGTTTGTCCTTCACGTGCTGCCTGCATCCCTGCTCGCGCCTTTGCACGCTCTTCTTCCCTTCTCGGCCGTTTGTCCTTCACGTGCTGCCTGCATCCCTGCTCGCGCCTTTGCACGCTCTTCTTCAGTGCTCTGTGCCGTTTGTCTTTGACGCTTTGCTTGCATCCTTGCTCTTGCTTTTGCACGCTCCTCCTCTTTCGCCTCTTCAGACTGTCTTTGTCGCCACCTCGCAATATTTTGCGCGTTACGTCTTTTTTTACTCTCCCGTCGCTTAGCCTCTAATTCCTGCATGATCTCTTGTAATGGATGTCTATTCTCTGCGATCTCTCTTTCTCCCGAATTTGCCTGCCTGTCTTCTCCTGCTAATAACACGAAATAATTCATTGTTAGTCAAATAGGTTGGATACGTAAGTATCATGTATGTGTGTAGATGTCTAAAAAGTATGTGCAGAAGAGATGCTGGGAGAAAGGACCTGATTGTTTGTTCTTCTTCTCGTCCCGCATATCTACAAGCGTCTGATTAGCGTTGTCAACCACCCGCTGCGCTTCTTCAGAATTTCCTTGACTGCCATCTCTTTCTCCTGCAAAAAACATCAGTACATATCGTTAGGTAAGGTACCTAATGTGGATGTATTGTTTAAGAATACAGAGTTCTTAGAAAGTATTAAGGAAAGAATTACCAGATTGTTCATTCTTCTTCTTATCGTTATCCCACAAATCTACCAGCGTCCGCATTTTCTTGTCAGCCATACGCTGTGCTTCTTCCTGCCTCACCCGCACCTGCTTTCTCTTGTATTTGCGCTTCATTATTTTGCACTTTTGCTGCTTATTCTCCGACTTATGTTGCTTCTTGTTTTCTGATTTCGGTTGCTTCTTGTCTTTCAACTTCTTTGATGATCGTCTGGTTTTGCTTTTTGTTTTGCTGGCTGTTTTCTTTTTTCGTTTCTTTTCTTTTGGACTCGGTTCAGCGCTCCCCTCTGTGGTTTTCTTTCGCTTGCGAAGAACCTTGTCATGCAAACTTCCTAAGCGCAGTTTGGAATCAGCAATAGTGCTTGCACTGCCAGCCCTAGCTAGCATGGTTTCGTATACTTCCTTTCTCTTGCGTATCATCTCGCCTGGGATCCGAAAAAAACCATGAGAAGAAACAAAACTCTCAAGTTCATTCTGCTTGTACCACACTGCATCGTCCGGAAACTTTCCCTCGCCTTTGTATTTCGCTGCAAACTTCTGTTGCATGTTGAGTACATACTGCTCGTTCAGCTTCTGGAATGTCTCCTGCTGTTGAACAGGCACGAACCCTCTTGCCCCTTCCCCTCGCATGTCGCCATCGCTACTAGGTTCATCAGCTTGATCGCCACACTGAGAACGAACTTTTATAGCCTCCAAGTGCTACGTACCAAAAAAACAGTCATGATAAATCGACTAATCATACGTAACAACAAACTGTGAGTCAAACCTGTATCCATTGCAGTCCTTCCTCCTCCAGCAGCTTATTGTCTTCTTCTTCAAGCTGGTTGTCAACCAAACAATGATTAAAATCATCTTTGCCTTCTAACTCCTGTTCTTCCTCCACAAAGTCACCGATGCTTCCTGCCTCACCGTCTGAACCTTCGTCACCAGGTGAATCTTCACCCGAACCACCAGACGCTTCGTCCGCAATGAATTGCGAGCGCGACATATTTACTTTATCGAAATGATACTGTTTCACCTATATAAAATACAACGATATTACAACCTCAACAACGAAATAAACAGTTACTCACACCTTAATAAACATTATCAAGCACATTCTGACAAGATGATGATTAATCACTAAGGAACACAATAATGATCAGTCCTAACTTCACTAACCACCGTCGTCTCATGCCAATCAAAGCTTATACATCGGAAAAGACATTGTCACAGACTTTGATCCGGTTTGATTAGTTAGTACAGTACAACAAAACCAGTCTGAATACAATCGGTCTTGCTGTACTATACTAATTGAGTTATCGGTAACTCGACAGTTACATAAATTATTTGATTCTGCTTCACTTAGAGTGCTGTCAGATATCCGCTTACGTAGAGGGTTGTAAATGAAGGAGAATCAAATAATCTTTTTGTATATGTTCTTGCACACACTACTTGTTCCGCTGCTGGATCACTCGATTGAAGACGTCACAAGGTTCCATTCTTAACGCGACAATGCATCTGTGTGGGTTCCAATTGTGAACTAGCTCCTCTACAAGAGCGCAAACACAGTTACAAACCTTAAAACGAGCCTGGATTGAAGACGTCACAGTACAGTACAGTACAATACAGCAATGCCGATGTCAATACCATCGGCCTTGCCGCACTATGCTGCTTCAGCAAACTGTAAGGTTATTCTGCAAACTTCCTCCATCTCGAAATGTTTAGCAGATACAACATCCATATAGTAGTTTGCTTCAACATATCGTACTTTACAAAGAACGATATATCCAAGCAAGTGCAGCATCTTTCCAATCGGCGTCAAGGTCACCTACAAAGGCAGAAAATTGTTCTTGCACACCCTACTTGTTCCGCTGCTGGATCACTGGCTTGAAGACGTCACAAGGTTCCATTCTTAACGCGACACTGCAATCTATCAGTACAGTACAGCAAGGCCGATGTCAATACTTATTACTATCGGCCTTGCCTCACTATGCTGGTTCAGCAAACTGTAAGTTATTGTGCAAACTTGCTGCATCTCAAAATGTAACACATACGACATCCATATCGCGTTTGTCATCAACACATCCTACTTTAGCAAGAAGGACGTGTCGATGAAAGCGCAGCATCCTTCCAATTGACGTCACGATCACCTACAAAGGTAGAAATTAGAAACTGGCGCTGACAATTGTAAGACTAACGAAAAAATAGCCTTGCTGCATTATGCTGATTTAGCAAACGGTTACTTATTGTGCAATCAATCAGTACAGTACGGCAAGGTCGATGTTAATACCATCGGCCTTGCCTCACTATGCTGATTCAGCAAACTGAATTTATTGAGCAAACTTGCTGCATCGTGAAATATTTAGCACATACAACATTAAAATAATAATAATAATAATAATAATACTATATCTGAGGCGTACTGATGCAGCTAATGGCATATCCTCAACGGACATAAGCCTCCAATACCCTTGTTCGAGGTCCTCCACCCCCCCGTGTCAGTCTCTCGCCTGATGATCGGGGCCACCGATGGAGCTCCTGAGGGCAAGACTGCACTAAGCCGAGGTTATTCCGCAGTCCCAGCAACCTCTTGCAAGACGTCACCGAATGTGCAAGTGCATACACCAAGCGCGGTTGCTAGAGCTGCCTCGAAACCCCACCCATAACAATCTGGTGTCTGCTGGGTCCTGGGCTATCAACCAGCATATGCGGAGTTTAAGATCTTTTACGCGCGCAACGACCCTCCTCCCCAGCATCTACCACCAAAGGGTTATGAGTTGGCGTCACAGTTTAACGCCTTGAGGCCATTGGGCTGGAACTCTGTTTAGCAAGTGTGACTAGGTTTTTTCATCGGGATTT